>JAEUBB010000220.1:4212-14414 GCA_018257885.1 Parmelia sp. 050094
TAGAGGGACTCTGCATATCTTCAGCCTCGAGGGCGCGGAGCCAATCGATTCGTCAAGGCTGAAGGTCAGTGAGGACTAGCTCGGTGACTGCCTGACTCTTAGAGCCCTGAAGAGCCGGCAGCCAGGTCAAGCTATGGTGGAAAATGTTGAACATGGTGTGTTGATAGCGTGTGTGTATGTGTCCAAATGGTAAAGTATAGGCTCATATGTCTCCCCAACTGAATGAATGGCAGTCAGTGCAGAGTGCAGACAGCAAAATTAACTCGCACATGCCCAAATACAAATTGCGAGTACCCCCACTCGCCAAGGCTTTTCGGATTCGACCTCTCGGACCAATCCACGCTAATTAAGCATGCTGCAGCAACCAACCAACCAGCCCAACCTACTCTCATGTACACCGCTAAGGCCCACTGTATGGCTGTGTGACTGGATTGCATCAAGAAATAGACCCATTATTTATTGCACACGACTACATACGCATAACCGCTGGACATTTCAAATCAACTTATCGTGAAACAGACGACTGTGGCGTCTGGTGGTACTTTGGTGCATCAGCCGGCTTCCTCTCAGCCATAATCACCCCTCAATCACCCACACGAACATGACCTAATTGCCTCAAATGCCAAAATTCAATGCTGCATGCTGCTCGTTTCATGGCTTAGCCATTATAATTTCAAGGCACCCTGCTATAACAGTCAAGCATGACTTCGTTTAGTGCGTATTGACCCGAAAATATGTGCAGTTCATAAGTGAAGGATGTCTGAAAGGCAAAAGACCTCTCGATGATATCGATTTAGACGCAACAGCCTTTGTATTCGTGCTGTTCCATGATTCACTTTTCTCTGCCGCAGAATCGTCAGTCTGGTGAAAGACTTCTTCGCACAGCTGATGCTGTCGATTCTTTGAGGGGTGTAATATATGATTTTCTAGACAAGATTCAACGCGTGATACCTACTGTATTGCTCTCATTTGAGGGAATTCACCTTGAAATAGATTAGCCCTTTCCATTTTTTCTTTAAGCTTCTCTTCCTTTGCCCTTTCCGTACTTGATTTTGTGGCATAAATACTGCAGCAAGATCTTCCATATAACTTAACAATTTCCCTACCACACAATCCTCTTCCCACAGCTCGTCCCCATCTAATCCAACACTCACAAAACATAATCGGACCTTCACCCAGTTTCACTTATCAACACAAACAGACCTCTCAAACCCCACCGAGCTCCCAACAATGTCTGATCCAAACCCAATCTCCCCAGGTAGGCTCTCTCCCCACTAGGATTGCAATACCCACCGCTAATACCCCTACCAGTCTTCACACAATTCGTATTTCCAGCAATGCTTGCGGGCCTAGGCGTCGTGGGCAATATTTATTTCCTCCGCGGCGACTTTAAAAAGGTCGAAGACCGCCTCACCAAGGTGGAAGGTAACCTCTCAAAGGTCACTGGGAACCTCACAGCCACAGAAAATAGCCTTACAGAGAGCATAAACCGTCTGTGGAAGAAAAACATCGAAAGCAACAGCAACTTCAGGAGTATGGAGTTGGAGATCAGTGGCGTGAGGAGGGATTTCCTGTTTCAACAGAAAAGGATGCGAAGAGAAACTACATACAGTATGGAGCGGATACTACGGGCATGCGAGAGGAACGAGAGGAAGTGGTTTTAGTTGAGCAAAGCGTCGACTTGCTTCGCGGACTGGCTTGTCGCCCAACCCAACTGACTCATGTCGCCAAATCACCTTTCTCCACTCTTGTTTCTACCTCGAACGACGCACTCGCCAAATCGCTCCCCTGGACTTATACGCGCTGTCTGAAGCAAGCGTGAGGGCCCCCATGGCACATACTTGCATCTGATAGTACTCAGTATTCATAGTGCAGCTACTCTCTACTTGTATCGAATCCAAAGACCAGTCTCGAGTCTACAAATAAGCTTGAGCAGTGTTACACACCTTGCAGGCTAATATACGGAGGTCTGCACGGAAAGTCCTGAAATGCCAAGAAGCGCTTTCGGATAACGACCTTGTAGCCAAAAGCTCCAAGGGGCCAGGGCACCTTTTAGGGGCTGTTTCGGGGTTCTGGCCCTAGTTTAAGCTCTTTCGGGAGTATCATTATCCGAGAAAGTCTTGGCATTTTAGGACTTTCGATGCACCCCTCGACCCCCGTATCCTATTGTGCAACAACAATTGTTGTTCATACAGGCTTGATGTTTGGTAAATAAAGAACATATATCTCCTCTACCTCTCTCTTTCATTCAGCTCCAGCTGTGAAGATCGATCCTACCATCATACCGATGCTAAGTCGCAAGCTTCAAATTCTAGGATACGCACGTCATCTTGTCTGGCTGTGAATAGCTTGCAATATAAGATGGCGGCGGTGCTTCAGATGTCTAAAGATCATTGTGCGAGGATTCGGGCGGGTTGGCACTTGGCTTGTCCTTGTTGTCCATCTTGATTGAATATGCCAACTTACCTGCGGAATGCACGAAGGAAGTGGAGAAAGCAAGTCAATTACAAAGGTGTAGGAACGTGTCATGTATAAAGACGGAAACAACGCGAGAGTAAGGCTCCGGTGCACTTGTTCTAACGTCAGCAGAGCGTGTTTCATGCTCTGTGGCATTAGCGTTGAACTAGTCATGTCCAGGCACCCGATAGTACACTGTACAAAGCGCTACCAATCTCATACTAACGTCGATTGCTTACCTAGATACATCTCTATTCACTGTGACCTAGATGTCAAATGCAGGGGAAAACATGCCACCCAATCGCTGGCATGGGCATCGCTTTTCAGTAAAGGGGAGGGGGGGAGGGGGCCAACAGCGTTGGTCGCCACCGTGCTGACGAANCAGCAGATGACTAAGCTTACCATCAGGCAGGGTCGGGCCCCAGGTCTCTCTCTCTCAGCGCTGAACTCCACCCAACACCTTTTCTTCCTTCACACTCATACCATCTCAAGAGCCGTCCCTCAAAGCAAACAGCATGGATTTCGAGCTACCGGATCCCCTGTTACTGCAAATCTATCTCACACTTGGCTATTCATCTATATTTCTATTACACCTACGTTCTATCAAGTGGAGGTCGGAAAGAATTGCGTGGAGCTCTCGAAAATGGGGGTGGCTTCCAATGTTCGGGGCGTTTGCGTAAGTCGAAACATGACGCTGTACACTGATATACGCTGACCAAAATCAAGCTCCTTTCTCTACGGGCTCTGGGACGCATTCCCGGGCAGCTTTATTCTAGATGTCTTGGGTACCTTCTTCCACCGCGGTGCAAGCTCCTTCGCCAGTTTGGCCTTTATCGACCTTCTCAAACACAGCTTTAAGTTATTCCACGTGAACCGGCCTCGCTATACGCATTTTAGCTGGCTCCTAGCCGGTTTCTGTTTGTTTATCTTATTGACGGCTCCGGTGCAGCAACTTGTAGCTCGAGCCAATGAGGATTTCCCGAATTTTCCATTTCAAGATCAGTCGTCTTCAAGGGACCTAAAGCGAGAAGTGGACGAGGATCTTGATTGGATACTGGAGTTATTGGACTCAGCTCTGACCGTTATGGTCGAAACTGCCCGATGGGGAAGTATTGTAGCGAAGGCGATATTGGTGGCGATCTCCTTGAATCTGAAGAGAATATGTCTGAAGACACGGTCTGTGAATCCACAGGTAACACAGGTAAGAGGCAGGCTTCTCCAAACTGGATCTCGTCCGAAGGACTAATCTTGTCCAGTTAGCATCATGGCTTGTGCTCGGAACAGTCATAGTCCTACTCCAGGAGCCTTTTCTGATCAACGTTTGCCTTCCTTTCACTAGCCGAGGTGCACATATTACTCGCAGAATCCACGCTATTCTTGATCCTTTCTTCTTCACTCTGATGTACGAATGTATAATGGAAATCGGCTACTGGCAGCATGAGGATAATAGTAAGGAAGCTGAAGACATAGGGATACACGGCTCAAGTGCCTTGCAGCTAATCCTGGCTTTCGGGGAAAATATGAATAGGGATATAGTGAACCTCTTTGAGAATTGACAGAGGCAGCATCTCGGGGCGCCCAGTCAATTCTGCCTTAAGCCTCTTTATCTGGCTGTTCAGCTGAGTGCTGATGGTGAGGTCATCGAAATCCGTACTGAATAACTGGGCTAACTTGATATCCAGGTAAAATTGCCCTTCGAAAAGCTCGACGCCAAAGTCTTTGAGCTCCGCAAGGACCTTGGGAGCATTGCGGGGGATCCGAACCTTGCGCCCAATGAACCTGCCGATCTTAACTATTGCCACAATGTCTCCTGGCAGCGAAATCACACCGAAGGGTGCTTGAGACATTTGAGCTGATGGTCTGCTGTAGCTCCGTACGGACACAAGGCGGCTTTGCGAGCCGAAATCTGAGGCTCTACACTTGGCGGGGTAAATACCGCATCTTATCTGCTTCGTGGTTGATGTGCATATTGTGTACCAATCATAACCAATCAGACGAAATACGTCTATGAAAGGTATTTTCTAAGCGCCGAATAGTAGAGATGGGCGTCCGCATACGGAGTACGCTAAGCAGCTCCCGATACTGTTCATTTGCAGGCTATGAAGTAGGCAAAGCAAGGCGGACCCAAATTACGTGGCAGGTGGGAGGCTCAAAGCGAATCGGGCAAAACTGGCCCTCTCCTCTAGCAGCCAGCGACGCTTCAACAGCTGATCACTTCTTCAGTCTAGCATTTCAAGCATATACATTGCTTACTCGACAGGACTTCTTTTCAAAACCGTTGATCGGTACAATATGCTGCCTTCTATTTGAACATCAAACACTCTAAACCGTCATAAAGGAGAAGAAGGCTGGTGAGATTTGGAAGCGTTCCACGTACCTACATCTTGCAGAGTTACTTCTGACTCCTCGAAGATCATTGAATCCTTAGCTGCACCTAGTTTTGCCGCACCTGATTGCACCTGCCATTGGTAATGTACTCATGTACTAGCCAATAAGGTAAGTTGGACGTACCATGACCTCCGCGAGCCCCAGTTTCATGGCCTCAGATTTGTGATCTGCTTTTCGGTTGTACGATCATATTACTTACCAATTCTCCCGAGACATCACAAAGTTACAACAGAGACGAGGAACGATAGTGTTATTGCAATCCGGAACCCTAGACTTGATTCATCGGTCCTGCCGTTGCGCTCTAGCTCTTCGAGTCGGTTCAATAGCGAAGCAACGACGTCGAAATACGAAGAGGCATCGGCGAAATGGAAGGGAAAAGGCTCCTTTGGCGACGTGGAGACCANNNTTGTCCGAAGCTGGGACCAAAAGGTAACCAATGATGTGACGGGAAGCTCCGTGGGTGCTGGTACTGACACAATGCTGTTGCTGGGCAGACTGTGATCCGAAAGACTGTGCGATTCGACCCGGGAGATGTGACGGCATTGCGAAATGCGAAGAACGAACACCGCAGCCAGCGATATCGTGACCACCCCAATATTGCGAGATATATTGACGTTGAATGGAGCGACAACCAAGTTCGGTATTACATGGATTATTTCGAGAATGGTAGTCTAGTGACCCTGATAGGCAAAGGCAGGTAAGCGCACCCCTTCAAACATTGCTTGGTGGGATGTTTCATCCTAAGCACACCCAGGGCCAAGACGGACAGCAGGGTTCCGCAAGAACAGGTGTGGGCCATCATGTATCAGCTCAGCGCAGCGGTCGCCTACTGCCATGATCCTGAGAAAAAATTGAGGGATATTGAGGGCGATGAGAGCGAAGGACACGGGATGAAGCCTGCACAAATCTTGCATCGCGACATTAAGCCGCACAATGGTCGGTGATCTCACCTAGCACAAAAACATCAGGCTCGCGCTAAAATTTCTGTGCAATCAGTTTTTGGGGCCAGTGAAGCAAAGAATTGCCTAGAAAAATTAAAATTCTGCGATTTTGGCATGAGCTTCATCTTGGAAGGTACCAACAAGCCTCAAACCTATGCAGGAACAAGGGCGTACAAACCGCCTGTAAGGAGACTCTAGCAAACGCTATACTCGGATATCAGCTAAAATATGGGTCTAGGAAATATCTCGAGCGAAGGAAGGAGGCATCGAATGGACCACCAAATGTGATATCGACTCTTTGGGGTGTCAGTACCTCAAATAGGCCGGGATCAAACGCAAGAGTACTGAGTCCCGTCTTAGGTACCCTATACGAGATCTGTAATGGCGAACCTCCTTTCCCCAAAGGCTCTCCAGATAGCGAGAGCGAAGCAAAAAAGGCAACTATTCATCCTTACTACGATGACAGCGATCTCAGAAGCAAGATAGAGAGTTGCTTAATCTTTGACTAAAGGAAACGTCCCGAAGCTCAAGAGATCCGTAACGCGGCGAGAGACAAGCTCAAGGGCATCCCCAAGTACGAAGACGCATTGGGATATCAATCATTGCTCGAAGCTGTGGAGGAAGGCTCCGTCGAAAAGGTAGAGGAAGAATCAAGTCATCATAAAATGACAGACTTGCAAGATGGCAGATCCCATACGCCGCTTCACCGGGCCGTTCAGTATAAGAGACTAGATATTGTGGAAAAGCTCTTAAAGAAGGGATTCAGAGCGCTTGCCAGGGCAGAGAATGATGAGACTCCGGTACACCTGGCGTTGCAATTGGCAATGGAATCCAGGAATCGATCTCTAAAATTCGCAAGAGAGTTATCAGAATCAAAGGATGAGACCTCTGAGTCAAAGAAAAAATTGGATTCACTGTCCAGTATATTAAAATTGGACGGAAGTATATATCAATTACTGGTCGAAAGTTGTGATATCAGCAAGCTTCGAGATGAAACTTATCAGCCATAGCAATAGACTTTGCTCCATTTGGCGGCCGCTGCGAACTGCGAAATCATCGTGAAAAATGTCCTTCAAGCGGATCCTGGCTGGAGGGACCCTTCCAAGGGCCCGCAATATTCACTCGTACACATTGCAGCAAGAATGGGTCATTTGGAACTGCAGAGGTTCCTCATCGAGAAGGGTGGACAGAAAGCTGCTGTGGAGCAAAAGAGCAGTGACGAAGCAACACCGCTTTTTGCGGCAAGTAAACGCGGCCAGGCTGACGCAGTGCGCTTTCTCCTCCAACATGGTGCCAGTATTAATGTGCTAGCTAGTAATATTCAAATACGAGCCGACGAATCGAGGTCTGGTGTTACAGCGCTACACATTGCAGCTCTTGGCGGGTATACAGAGGCAGTCAAGATGCTTCGCGATGGCAAGAGGAACAAGGTCATCAAAGCCAAAACAAACCAAGGCGAGACGGCGCTGCATCTTGCGGTTCAGAACAACCATCAAAGCTGTCAAGGCGTCATAGGCGCCTTGGGGGGTATCATCAACATTGAAGAGAGAGCTATTTCTATAGTCAATACATTTACAAAGAAGCGCACAGCACTCCACGTGGCAGTTGAAAACGGCAATGTCAAAGGCACTCTCAAGCTTCTTGAGCTTGGCGCAAAGCCCAACGAGAAAACCGAGTATCTCGACACTGCGCTTCATCTGGCGGCCCGAAAAGGTCTCAAGGCCATTGCAGAAGCGCTTCTTGACAGAGGAGCTCAAGCTGACACACCGAACCGCGTGAGAGCGACGCCGCTGCACGAAACCATTGAGAATTCACCGCATGAGGATAATCGAGGAAACCCTGTCCCGCACAAGGCGATGACAGAGACAGCAGAGATGCTCATGGAGAAAAGATGAAAAACTAGTCTCCCACGAGACCCGAATTGGGGAGATCGCGCTGCACCTCGCCGCGAAGGTGGGAAATCTCAAGCTCCTCAAGGCGGCGTATGGGCGCAATCCGGCGCTGGTGAATGCACAGAAGAATGATAAGGAGACCGCTCTTCACGTTGCGGCTCATGCGGATCGTCTCAAGATTGTGGAGTTCCTCTTGAAAAACAATGCTGACACGAGCTTGAAGGATGAGAACGGTAAAAGGGCATTAGAAGTTGCGACTGGGGACTCTAAAGGAAATTTGGAGAAGTGGGGTTGAAACCTCAGAGTTGCACGATTTCACCATCTGATTTCTAGCCAAAGTCTTAGTGCATACGAGTTCTTATAACTTCTAATTAGCGTCGAAGAAGGGGACATGCAGCTGCCAATAGAGCTGAGCCCCTTGGAAAGCCCCATCAAGCTGCCACCGTAACAATCATTGCATTCGAACAAATTTCGCCCTTTCTCCAGGTATGATTTGTGTCAGATGGATGTATAATTGGGGGGAGTTGAAGTTGGAGGAAGGGATAGGGGAGCGTTTGTTGCCGGTTGGGGGCGGCGTCTTTTTTTCCGGGAGCGAGTCGAGGATTATGGGAGGAAGGGCGGTTCTGTAGGGGAAATGGAGATGTAGGGTTTGTTTTGTTCTCTTGTTTACTTCTGATGGGGAAGCTGCGTTGTTGCACAATACCTACTTGAATCCATACCAGCGCTGTACGTCCCGAGCCATAGGCCATGCCCCATTAGGAGAGTACCTGACCCCAGGTGCTATCCCGAGACTTGTTCTTCGGCCTGGAGCTACTCCCGAGTACTGAGCACCTATCAAATTAACTAGTGATTTAGGAAACAGGCATCTGACCCTGCAGCTCCAGGGAGATGTCTCTCCAGTCAGAGCTACCTTATTTCGACACCTCTCCCTCCTCAAACCGGGTCTCTATCAGGCTCTACAGCTGCTATCTTATAACCACGAGGTATTCACTTGATACCCCCCGAGAGTATCGGAAAGGGTTGCACCTCTCCTCACAGCCCATGTCTATATCCCATAGCGTTAGCAATGTCCCTTGGTGATGGCAGCAGTCGTTCTTTCGGTGATTCGTCGATAGCTGTCGTAGCCTGCCCGTCTCCATGATGAAGTTCGTCGTGGAAGCAACTCTTTCGGGGTCCCCTAGAAGAACATTGACGTCAGTGTGATATTTCGGCTTAAATATACCTGTAATCAAACTATTTACTAGTAATTAGTTTGAATGGCTTTTTAGCTGAGTAAATTTCAGATGATTACAGGCACTGATTTTTCATCAGTCTCCCTGCCGATTAGCCCTCCTTGGCGTTCAGGAGCAGTCCTCCGTACCGTACTCGTACTCTTCCCGTCCGCCAACGAACCCCGCAATGACTCAACCAACCAACCAACCAACCAAGTGAAAAAAAAAACCCCCCCCAACATGGGTAGGTCGAACGAACGCAAAGCAAAAATAATTCATCAAAAGGTCTTGCCCAGATTCGAACTGGGGTTACCGGAATATTTTGGTCAAAGAGTCAAAATCCGGTGTGATAACCACTACACTACAAAACCGTCTTTCGGGGGTTTTGATGGAAGAAAAGGAGCCTATTGGAATATATAATTTCTGTAAACGCTGGCGATTCCTGATACTGCAATCCACGCGCCTGCAATCTCTCTTCGTACGTTTCGCGTTGGAAAGTCACTACTTTGATACAGTATGATTATTTCAATCCTCTAATCACTCTACACCAGCTCCCGCCACCCCTCCGGCTTCCTCACCATCCCAAATCGCGTCCAAGCGCTCACATTCCACATCTCCGCAATCTCAAAGTCCGTCAGCCCCGCCCTCTTCATCCCCACGATGCGTCGCCGCAGCCACTCCTGCCGTCTCTCCAGCGCCGCCTTTCGTGCCCGGGAATCCTTGCACGCTATGCTGCCGACGTTGGGCGCGTGGTCGGGAGCTGCGGCCGGTGGGTTCCGGGGCCAGAGGGACCAGGAGGCGCCGTTGTTGAGCGAGGAGAGATTGGCTCTCAGCGCGGTGGTTTTCTGCTGCGGGGTAGGGGCCGTCTGGTCGGAGTGCTGGTCAGTCTTGAGGGCTGTGACGTCGGGGAGGGTGATTAGGAACCCATCGTCATGCAGCGCGCATGCGCAGTGGAGGGAATCAAGCATTATGTTATGGGATTTTCTGAGACGCCACAAGCCGGCCGCTACGCCGGAGGTAGCGAGTGAGTGCAAGCGTTGCGGATCCGCGAAGCTGAAGTCGAAGATCTTCATGGAAACTTGGGTGCATGCGTCCTCGGCGGAGGCTGGTCCCCAAGCAAAGCACTTCTGGTACTGGACATTGCGCGGATGGGCCTCTTGGTTCTCGGCCGTGTGGGGGAATTGGAGACAGCCTAGTGAGATCTCTTGGGGGGATGCATGCTGGTATAGCGGACTAGATGGATGGATACCACCCATGTGCTGATCCAGGGAGGTGACGCGCTTCCCTTGGACAAGACGGCAAGGTCGCAGTGG
>JAEUBB010000222.1:0-59784 GCA_018257885.1 Parmelia sp. 050094
CTCACCCTTTCCCCCTCACCCAACGACCCCCCCATCAAACGCCACTGCTCCCGCCCCCGCACCCTTGCCCCCAAATTCTCCCTCGCCTACAAACCCGCCCCATCATCACATAGCGACAAAAACTCCGCCTCGGAACCCGCACCGATATCCTGGCAGGAGCTGAAGCGCGCGGCCGAGAGCGTCATGAGGCAGGTCGATTGGGAAGACGTGGCGGTGGACGTGGCGGGGAATAGGCGAAGCGGCGTGTACAAGGGGTTCGTGAGGGGGGTGCTGCAGAAGGGGATCGAGGAGTTGGTGGGGAGGGAGGGAGAGTGAGTGAGGGGTAGGATTTTGTTCGAAGCATGTGTGTGAGGATGAGTTGAGGGGGTGCTTGTATGTTTGGGAAGCGATGAAGGTGGATGTGTTGGTCAAGGCGTTTAGTGAGGCATGAGGTGGATTGAGCGGTCGTGTCGACAGTGTTGGGTCGATGGCTCCTGTGATTTTGAGCAATTGACAGACTCGTTGGAGGCAAGAGCTGTGTAATTGATAGCAGCTGCGACTCCCAAAAAGGCGAATGGAGATTGCAGGGGAAAAACAGTTCATTGTACATAGCCGCCAGACCAATCGTCTCAACCTCCATGACCTAACTGATACGATACACCCCTCAAAACGTGCTCGTGGCCAACCGACTGGCCGCATTCTTCGCATCGATCCTATCATCATCCGGCTCCTCCGCCACACCCTTCAAACTTGACGCTCCGGTCCCCGCTCTCTTCCGCCCTCCATTTTCCCCATTCACCCCATCGTCTTCCTTCACAGCTGGTGGAAAACCTCCACTAACGCTCCGGTCCAGCGCATCGGGCCGCCGGGGCACACCACTCCACGCATCCCCCCTTGGGCCCTGACTCGACGCCATACTGGTTCTGCGCGTGACAGGATGCGCTTCTCGGCCCAATCGTGACAGGCCGCCAGACGCATCGATGGCTCGTACATCAGGCCGGACGGCCTCAAGAGTCGCCAGTGTCCGACGCTCAAAGTCAATCTCACGGAGAACGTATTCGCGGATACTAACGCGAAGGTCGGCAGCTGTACGTGCGAACCAGCGGCGTTTCCCTTGTAACAGGTTGCTGGTCACACGCTGTGTTTTGTGCGTAAGATATTGTTCGTGGCTTTTGGCTTCGTCTAGAGCGTTGATGGCTTCATCGACTTTTTCTCGGCGCACCGAGCTGCTGGATTTGATCCTATCGGCGGCAGATAGTTTGTTGCGAGTGGCTGCTTGGGCCGTGAGGAGGTCGCGGAGGAGAATGTGGCGGTTTGTGAGAGTTTCTTTGACAATGAGGGCATCAGAAGAGTGGTAGTTGAGGGGATCGCCAATGGTGGTTGCTTCAGCTGTGCCTTGTGCTGCATGATAGTCACCTGTTGTTTGTATGATTTTTCCTAATTTGCGGTATGCGCTTGCGAGACCTGGATGAGTTTCTTGGACCGAAAGTTGGCCGATCTTGACACCCAGATCTGATTCTGCTAGACCGAGCCCTGGAGGTGCATCAGTGAACTGTGCACGCGAGCGCAACAGATGAATCGCTTGCTCACCTCGTCTTGCCCTCACCACTCGGTCGACTTTCTGGCCGGTCTCCATAGTCCCTAGGTAGAAAAGCTTGACGATGGGCCGAGCGTCATGAAGCTCAGGCGTATCATCTGGTGGCGGCGCAAACTGTTTGATAACCTTTCTTCGTACTCCAGTAGCTGGCTGCTTCATTCGTATCATAGGACTATACCCAACGTCGCTTTCGACAAAGAACACCATCTCGTCATCCCTCATAAGAACGTCATTACCGCAAACATAATTGAGCCACCTCTGCAACGCCGCTTTGGTTCGAGCTTCGTCCTCATCTGTCCCGGCACCGGCGGACGTGAGAGCGGGAGGGACTGCGGGTACAAACGCTTCAGGGTTTGAGGAGATCAGATGGTCTGCTAGTTTGACGAATTCGGAGTGAGTGCGTTTTATGGCTCTGACTTGCGTGGTGCGAAATTTGGGGAGATTGGTCTTCCAATCGCGTCAATGTCTTGCAAGGACTTCTTGCTAAGGCTTCGGTAGACTTACATGAACATCAAAAGTGATGGCGGGGTCCTTCTTTCCTGTCCGCTCAAGACCAGTGATTTTTGCTTGTAGTCTGTATTGTGGAGGCTGCCGTTGTCCAGCACGGGCGCCTGGGTGATATCGCTGAGGTCCAGGACCTCTTGCATGCTGTTGTGCATGAATTGCCTGTTGATAGCGTTCGTGCTGTCGTTGTTGGTATAGTTGCTGTTGTCTAAGCTCTTCTTCCGTCAACGGGGGGCCTTGAAACCGGATGTCGCTCGCAGTATCTGATCTGCTAGGTATCCTCCCGGTACCATTCGCCTTTGGTGGGGGCTCTTCGTAGCTGGAGGCATTGGGTGACTCTTGATCGCTTCCGTCTTGCTCTGCTTGGTGCTGAGGTTCGGGAGTCGGTGGCTCATGCTTTCCTGGAGGCGAATCGGGCTCCCTACCGGACTCTGATGGAGGGAAGCTTGTTCCTGTGGGTTGGGGAGAGGACTGCCATGGATCGGCCCCTGCAGGGTGGTCTGGGTCATTGGGAAGGGATGTATAATCCATTAGAAATTATAGAATTGCCCGACGACAGCTTGCGAGCCCTGTCAATATTTATGCTCCTCGGCCGTCAATTTGGACACTTTAGACTTTTCTCCGCAACGCTGGAAGCGACCATCTACTCGTATTCAACGGCAAGGGATAAACTTTCCCCCGTACTCGTAACTCAGCAAGCGAACTATTATCATCCTGCACAAGGTGACAAGTCACAACTTCTATCTCGGCGACATCGCTTCACAAAAACTCTTGTATGGGCTGAAGCCAATGGGCGAGAGTCAATATTGATCTCAGCTACCGACTCGCTGACTGCATAGATACTTGGGTTGTTTAGACCTCATCACCCCAATTTATCCAACAGCTGTCGTCTTCTTCTGTCCACCAGCTCCTCCTGAACCTCTTCGCTCGTAGGTAGCCTCCAGCCGACCCCATCTCCAGCATCCCCAGGAAGTGGTTCCCAATCTGCCTCTGGCTGTCCATCCCCTTGCTCTTTCAGATTCTCAAATGCCTCTTTCTCCTTCTGTGCCTCGTATTCCAGCAGAGTCCCATCCTCTTCATCTAGATTGTAGCCATAATAACTTGCATCTACTTGCCGCCTAAGATCCGCTCTACTCTCTAGTGGTTTGTCCGGTGCCTTTGGCTTGCTCGATTCGAACATTTCCTTCACACCCGGCAATTCTCGTGCTCGACCGAAGTACCTGGCAAGGTTTGTTAGTCCGTCAAGTCTCTCACGATCAAAAGGTGCATCGTAGGCATACCTGTAGCCTTTTCCTCCTCCAGGAATCTCCTTCCCGTCCTCATCGTAGACCTTGCCCCCACCCCTCATATAATTTGGCCCTCCCAGATTCCGTATTTGTACCTCCCACATATGCTTCTCCCGCATCGCCTTGTTGATCTCATCGTTCAGATCCCGAATCTGGAAATCGCTCAAGCTCTGCTCCTGTATTTTGCTGACCTTGCGCGAAATCTCTTTGAGTACCTGTCCCCGCCATTTCTCGCACGCAGGTATTGCTGTGACTTCGGTAATCATTTTGGGACGGCGAGTACGGCCTGCATCGATTATGCCCAGAGAAGCGGCTTGTTGCGCGCGGAAACGAAACAGCATTGACTGCGCTTTTTCGGAGTTTCTCGCCTGGACGAGACATATTAGCTGAGAACTTTTGGCGAGAGAGCCAGTACTATTCTTACCATGACTGCAGAGGGTCGAGAAGAATGTAAGAAGTGTAAGGATGAGCACAAATTGTAGCGTGAGGTTGCAAACTGAGGAAGTCCTTAGCAGCTGGCATGCATGCTTGAAACCTGCCAAGCCCGCTAAGCCTCTTCAACTTAGCTCGCTGATTGTATAACACATGAGACATACTCGCTCAACTTTGTGCTACCTACATGTCTATATCCTTTTTTCCTTTCATAGCTACGACGCAGGTCGGGAGCACGCCGCAATGAAATGGACATGTAGAGATTTATCTCATCTACTAGTTGCGATGCATTTGAATTTTGTTGAGCTTGAGATACCGAAGAAGCAAACAGCACAGTACCTCAAGCGGTGGTGGCAGCATGTTTGGAGGTAAGGTAGGCCAGAAAACGCCTACGAAAAGCTTCCTCGAACTAGTCAAAGTAAGGCAAGACGTAGGATGTCTTGTCAAACATCTGGTGGTCTAAGGCAAGGTACACGTGGCAGGCAGGATGTCAATTCAGGATGACTGACCTGTCTGGCCCATTCCGACTTAGAGCACGGACATGAATGTTTGCTGTTATGGTATATGAATTCAAACTGTACCGCTGTCTTTCCCAGTTGCTAAACAAGCACTGCGGAAACAAGTACTATATACCTAACAATCAGTATCAGACTATAAACTTGCACAGTGTCACTGCTTCGTCCTACTTTGAAGTTCTGTAAATATAAACGCTCTCATTGACCGCCATTGACCCTTTTGGATCAAGATGCCGCAGCTTAACACATTTTCTGGATCAATTTCGGACCACCATTTCCCTCAGACTGTCGGGACGATGGTAGGTTCTTCCTTGTCACCTCATTGCCACCTCTGAGGAAAATGTCATCTGACAGTGGAAAAGCTTAGCGCCTACACACCCGATGTGTTTCTAGTGGACAGCTCTAACTTGGCAACCTAGACTTCCCACCCCCTCACACAGAGATACCCACATACTCATACCCCTTCTACTTTACGGGTATGCATCAAGTTCCCTCTCAACATCTCTTGGAAATTCCTTCTCGACCTCCTCTGAAAACAGATATCACCTTACCTTTGCAAAGTTGCACCAGAGAACGTCGCCGGGATGTGTGTCCAAATCGTCTGTGGCATCTGCGGTCATGACTTGGAGGATGACAATAGTCTCCTACTGTGTTTCAACCTCAGCACAATGCCTTGGAAGTCTGGAACTCAGAAATACTGCCCTAATTACGTTCGATCGAAGGCCGGTGCCTTCAGTCTGTGTAACATCTGTTTAGAGATCGCCGCGAGGCCCCCTCAGAGTTTTTGGGGACCCACGAATCCAACATTTGATCACATTGGGTGAGCGCTCCTCTTCCCATTATTCTGGTCTGAGTGCAGTAGCTCGCACCCTGTGGTGATCAAGCGGTTGCTGAGTGAAAACCAGCTCAAGATTTCTACACCAGCCTCCGGCGGAGCAGTCAGCCTCAGCCACTTCAGCGCCGATGACAGGCTTACCGATACATCCTCAATTCCCATCAAATATCCCGGGAAACGGTAATCTTGAAAGTCCTGGTTGGGGAATTAGCATCGCCCAAAGCCCGGGCCCAATATATAGGTACGGACAGATCAATGAGCCGACGGAAGGCAAAGGACTGGTTGGCCGTACTAGGTAATCACGCAGCCTTCAAGGAGCAGCACCTCGTTCAAATGTGTCTTGCAATTTTAGCCAGAGATCTGATACTAATAGAAAGCTTCGATAGTGGTCTTCGGCCACTCCGCCCCAAACCTCCTGCAAATCAACATGTCTTTCACTTTCGAGCCTCAGCGCTTCCACCTCCGCAGAATATCCAGTATTTCGACAGAATCAGAGCCATCGACAATGCTGACGCTGATACTGCGAGTGCTGGACCCTACTTCGCGGCTCCGAGGGAAGCAGATCGTGACGGGCAGGCAAACCCAGCAACAGAGCAGGGAGGGTTGCTCAGCACTGAGCGCCAGACCGGTGGTGTGGGAGAATTTACCTCACCGAACCCAAAGACTCCCATCAATCGTGTTCGGAAGCCAGAGAACCGTCAAGTAAGGAGCCCGAAGATAGCGGTAGCCTGCGAGAACTGCAGGTAAGTCGTTAGCTCTCACAAGGTAGCTATGTGGACACTAAAGACCAAGTCAGGACTAGCCGCGTGAGATGTTCGGGAGAAGTCCCGTCCTGCGAACGATGTCTTAGCAAAGGAAAGCAATGCGGAGGGTATCGTACTCCCAAGACTGCGAAAAAGCCACGTCCGGCGGCCGCAGTCTCAAGCAGTAAGCGCACCCTCCCAGCTGGCGCAAGTTTGCAATCTCCAGGACATCGTGGTGCACCTCATCGAGTTCCAGCACCTCAGAATCGCGCCTGGACTTCACCTGTTTCTCAAGACCTGCAACGGAACATCACCGAACATACAACCTTGAACAACGATGTTCGGGACACTCTGCAGTCCAGTCGCAGTTACCTGGTGAGGATTTTCGAGATCGTCTACGCACAATGCGGAACTCTATGGTGATAAAGCGGGTTCACAGAATCGGAGCACAAGACTAGAGCATGAGAGTGCAACGTTTTTATTTGTATATATTAGAGAGGAATAGATGATGCAACACCAATTTTTACACACATTTACCTACACTCGCCAACTTTATTGATTTAAGGGGACCCGAGTGCTCAAATATCATCAGGAGTAGCCAAAGTCAAAGTCCTGGGAACACTCTTCTTTCACAAGAACGATCAAACCCAAAACAAGGCCTGTCCCACCTTTTTACTTGCTGATGCTCGTACATGTGCTTATATCAAACGGATAGCTCTGTTATACCACTGGCTCGTTATTACTTCCCCCTTTTGCTACAGGGATATTCGCAGACCTTATGCACCTACGTCTTGATGCCCTCGGCTTGCACAATAACAGCGATCATTTCACCATCTTTGTACCACCTTCCGCTTTGGTATTGGATCAAAAGGTACTTTTTTTTTTGGATATATTCGGAGGATGCTGGAATGAGTGGGTGATGCCGCACCAACACAGCATTGAATGATGGTCAGGTCCTGCTATGTCAGTTTCACAGGTGAGCACTTCTACTGTACTGGATCATCGTACCAGCCGCTCACGATGAATGATAGCCAGGCGTGAGCCCTTGTGCCTGCATATCGGTTCTATACAAAGATAACGGATGGCATCTACTGTGGAGGAAGGGAGGACACCCACTTCCAAATAATTTGGGCTCCCATCGAATACGTCCCAGGTCTAGGTCATCATCGTCAGGAAGGCTACCCTACTTTTCCTCCTGAGCAGTATCGTCGATTGTCAATGTAGTGAACGTGCTGTTTGGTCTGCTCAGTATACACAAGGACGATAAAAGTGGCTGTGCCGTACAAATCAAAGGCTCCTGAGTCTGGCGTCGGGATCCGGTTGGGAAACTTCTCCATCCATTCCCAAAGCTCTCTTTAAATGATGGCTATGAGACGCGCATCCCAATTGGTGACGACGGTCTTTTGGTTCTTCGAGATGTACTACTGAATCATGTGGGCTGTGTTGGATATTGAAGCTAGCGAGATGGAGCTTGCGGAGTGAGCATTTAGCACTGACAACTTACTATGAAGATGGTAGGATGACGACGACTCCAGGTCCATGAACCAATCATTCCTTGACAATTTCATGTGAAGTAATCTCGGTTTGCGGTAGACAGAGGAATTGTCGCCAGCATCTTGGTTTACTCACTTTCTATTACTTTTCTATCACTATTCTATACTTTAAATCTACCTTGTAAACCCCAACTCAAGCCACAAAGTATTACCGATTGAGTATTGTAAGCAAAGGCCTCTATCGACTTTTCTGATTGGATATCTACCTTGCTCCTTAGAACATTAAAGCATCTGGATGAAATGAGCCTCGAAAGCAAGGCTAGTTTCTTTTGCAAGCCTGTGGATCCTCCCAGTCCATGAAGTATCCTTCCTTGACAATTTCATGTGAAGTAACCGCGGTTCGCGGTAGACAGACGAATTGCCGCCAGTATTTTGTTTTACTCTCACTTTCCTATACTTCAACTCTCACTTTTCTACTTTATGCTTCAACTCTACCTCGTGATTTCCAACTTATGCTACAAAGTACCACCGACTGAATACCCCAAGCAGGGACCTCCATCGAATCTTCTGATTAGGTCCCTACCCTGCTCCTCAGAGCATCAAAGTATCTGCGGTAAAGTGAGCCTCGAAAGCAAGATTGATTTCTTTTCCAAGGCTGTGGATCCACCTTCTCTTTGACGACAAAACTTCCTGAAATATTCGGCGACGATGGCACGGTTCAAGCAAACTCTTAGAAAGGTAATCTCGCTGCTTGCTTCTTGAAATCAAATTGCTAAATCTTAATACAGCTTGATGCTTCAGAGAGGAGAGCTTCCCTGGCGCTGACCGCATTCCGTGACCTAAGTCGTCGCGAGGCAAAGACACCTTGCCAAAAATGCTCCGATGTGGGGCTGAAATGCTTCGTAGCTCCTGCTATCTCCCCGAACTGTGTGAATTGCCTTGCCTGCGGGGCCTCCGAGTCGACGCACGATGTGTGCTCACCGGGCATGTGAGTTTGCTCTTGCGGTCAACCTCCTAGACTTTGGTTTAATTGGCTCCAGGCACGATGGCGAGATCGAAAGCGGTGAAGATGATTGTGTACTAGTTTCAGCCACAAGTCATCAACAAAAGAAGGACGGTTCAGGTACAACTCCAGCAGTCACCGGAACGACGCCATCCCACATTGATAACGCCAAAGAGGTGTTGAGGTCCCCCTCCCTTGACGCACCTCTCAGAAACCCCACGAGAGAATCTGAATCCTCAGTGGTAAGACAACAGAGTCGGTCGAACGTTCAGACCGAGCCACTTGACAAGCCAGGCACACCTACATCAGGTGGCCTGAAACGCAAACGTTCCGTATCTGATATTACTGCCGAGGCTGCCAACGAAGCAGAGCAGACCTACAGTACCTCTGGGCGTTCATCGGCTCAGTCACATCTTTTTCCCACGCTGCTGGCTACTTCTTCCAATCCTAGCCGGCAGGCTTCAATGGATACGATTCGCTTCGCTTCCAATCCCGGAATGAACATCGATGCCCGCAAGCAGAACAGCACGACGCTATGGATCTCAGTCCTCTCTTCATCGGACGTCGTACCACTCAAACTCCGCTCCTGCAACACGATTTCATCCTTGTTCAACTCCGTTCTCACAATCTGTGGTCTAGCTGAGCAGCAAGACAAGGTCTTGGGCCTGAGAATCACACCCGGCTGCGTGCGCAATGTTGGCGGTAACGATTCCATGATGCTGAAGCGAGAGTTCGAAGATAGCTTCGAGGTGTTCCTGGATATTGTTGATGCGGCACCGTGCTGGGAGAAGGAAGGTGGAAGATGCTATGTGGCCATTGAGGTTGTGATGTCTTAATTCTGTCCAGGAAGGATTGCGAGGTTCGAGTCACCGTTATGACTGCAGGAGTCTCGATGCATAGCTAGCGTGTCGGGAGGCTGGAAGTTCTATTACTAGAGGTAGACAATGGCGTCCGAGATTACTAGAGGTAGATAAGGGCGTCCGAGATGATGCATAGTCTCGCCGTTTGATTAGACATCATTCTAATCCTAACACACATCAAGTATAACTTCCAATTTCCACTTCCCAGTACCAGAACAGCTCCTCAGTCCCTCATTTCCCCCCGTAGTACTCAACGTGATCTAAGCCAGCTTAGCAGCCCATCTTCACACAAACCCACGAGATCCATAGACGAAAGTATTACACACTCAGACCCTCTCCAATCCTGCCCCCTTCTGCACCTGTTCCCATTGCACCTATCCACAAGTGTGCAAAACACAGACCCAGCTTCCAGCCTCGGCAGCACGGAGGTATGTAGCTTGTAGAAATCGAAGGCAAGAATATGGAACGGGGCAAAGAGCATGGGTTCGAAGCGGCAGGCGAGGGTGCGGCAAAGGCTGAGGAAGGTAGAAGTGTCGCGATGCGATGTGGTTGATGTTCTTTTGGTGGAGCTGGGTATAAGTAGCAGAATCGCATCTGGCGGTCGTTGGGAATGTGGGTTGCGAATGGTGGGGATAAGGTAGGCTGCTTGGATCGGAGGTCGGGTATTGAGTGGGTAGAGTGTAAGCTGTGTTGAGCCTTTCGCCCGTACATGCTTTGAGCATTGTCTGGATAGAAGTAACATTTTTCATGTTCAAGCGTGACAAATGGGGGTCGAAGAGGTCCTGGTGCAGTAAGTTTTTAGATGGGCATAGTTGGATCTTATTGGGTGTACTGGCTGGGTGGGTGTGAGAAAAGTCGGGCCCCTGTCCTGGGGTATGTTTTGGGTAGAACATGGTATGACCGCTTTTCTACCCAAAAGTGGCTCGCCTTCGTAAACAGAATGATAGCATTAATTTTGCCTTCCTGCAATTCCGTTCTGGCGCAGCTATACGAGTCTGATGGCAATCGAAGAAAAAGGGGAAAAAATCAAACCAGCGAAAATAAGCGAGGCAAAAAGGGACAAATGAAAACAAAAGTCCGGATTCGAACCCTGCACCTCCTCCCTTCTCCACTCCCTTCTCTCCCCTGACCCATCCTTGTCTATCCCAATGGTAACAGTAAGCGCTCCAGGAATCTAGAAAAGCAAAAACGATACCCCCTACCAGTCACCCCTGAATCAATGGAGTCAACCGATGGTGATATAGGAAAATAGGCCTGTAAGCTCCATAGCTGAGGCGGCCATTTTTCGCTTAAGCCGCATTAGTGTGGTGATTTGACGTTAAGGTGATGTGATCATCAGACACTAGCCAACTCAGCCATCAGGGCTTGTGAAATGGAATTCTGCTAACATGAGATATTAGTTTGATTCTTGACCCAACACAGAGGTATGCACGGAACAACAATGTTAATCCATTCGTTCGACTGACAATGCTTTCGAGACTCTTTGTGACCTCATGCTTCTGAACGGCCTGGCACTACCGTGTGCGTGGTGGCATTATGGTAGTCTCATTCCTGGTCAACACACGATCATCCGTAGCACTTTCGAAGCAATCGATGCATGTACAGTCAATTGGTACCCATTTCTCCAAGTCGTACTTTGTTGCATCCATGCCCTTCATCTAGGATATTCCTCTTGGCATATCAACTCCTGCGCATAGAGAGTCGCCCAAGGAGGTAATTTGATCATCTTGCAGCATTTAGCTAGACTCGACAGAGGTCGGGCGCGCAAGCTAGGATACGGTTTCTCCAGAGAAGGCTGCGTTCTGTGGAATGGCCCTAAGAACAGCCTCCGTTTGTAATCTTGGAGATCTGTCATGGCTCTGTGTCCACTGGCCAGATAGATGCGAGATTTTTTTTGTGAAGTCCCGTCCTCCATGAAGCCTCTCATTATTCACTGTCACTATGCTCCTTCCCATACCCATTTCCATTTCGTTCTGGCGTAGAAAGGTCCTCCTCTCCGCCTCCGTTGACTTCCAACTCCACCACCTCGTCCTCATCGTCATCCAACGCCTCCAACTCTTCCCCCAAAGGACTTTCCCTAACCTCCAAGGCCCCTAGATCCTCTAGCACCGTCCTCTGCGGCAACTTCCTCAAACTAGTTCCGCAGACTCTATCCTTCGTCAAAAGATCATCAACGAACTGATCAATATAAGTGAGCGCATATCCACCATCCCTCGTCCTCCTCCTTAATTTTCTCCAATCCCCCAACAACGGCTCTAAGACTTCATACACCTGCTTCGCTTCGAACGTCAAGCGAATATAAAATGCAGCAAGCGCACTCAAGTACTTGAACTCCTCCTGCCTTAAATATTCAAGCACGATGTCCCTCTCCGGCATCAATTGCAGCAGCTTCATGGCAAGGCACAGGAATGGCGTTGGTTTCTGCTGGCCGTACGTGCCGCCGATGAATGTAAGAGCGGCAGCGCGGTCACAGAGAGTAGCTTCGTTGATGGCGAAGCATTGCTCTTTCCAGTAATAGGATTCAATAATGCGATCACGGACGGGCTTCTCGAGAAGGTGGACGGGGTTCTGGTTATGGATTGTGGCGCCGCTGTAGCCGCGGGAGTCGAAGAGGCGTTTGGCGTCTGCTTGATGGGACATTATGAGCGAGATTGAGGATCTGGATATAGTATGGGAGAGTGCTGCTGTAGTATGTGGTCAAAGCCATGTCACACAATGAGATGATCATGTCCTCAAAATTTCTCGGAGGTGTTGAAGACATGTTTGTCGCTTATGGCGCTCGGAGCGGGCCGTTAGCCTAAAGTATGCCGTATTCTACGGCAGCCCATACTGACCAGGCGTGCCAGGTTACAGGTAATGTACCTATGGCTATGCTTCCACACATGTTCTATTCTGAAGCACTGAATGGTACGCAGAACGGCAATTCGGTGCTACATACATCACTCTCATACCGGCGCATTTCCGTCAATGAAGATTTTGCTGGCTAAGTTCCTCGATAACGAGGCATCTCGGGAAATCATCAACAGCCAAACTCTACTTAACAAGTAATAACGAGGGTCTCCGAGGGCGCTTTTCTCCATGTAACACTTATCACAGAATGTAGAGAAAGATCCTTATGTGAGCAGCCTAATAGTGAGATTTTCGGCCTCCACAATGTTGGCCGAGACATTAGTAAAATGTGCTGCTGACTTGATTCACAGTCAACTTCATGTAGGTTTTCACAGTTGTGGGGGGTTCGTTTCGAAAAATTCCAAATTGAACATCCAACGAGACACAATGACCTGTCTTCGGCGGGAGTCGCATATCGGGCGCCTGTTGAGGAATGAGGCTTGATTTGGGGATTGGGGGTTCTCGCTGCTAGGGATATTTTTCTCAGAATGCGATCAAGTGTTAGAAGGCAATTAAGAACCAAGATTTGGATTGCGCGATCATCACATTTTGTCTTTGGTTCGTCAATATGGAGAGCGCGTCTCGTCACCATGTACAGACAGCAAGCGGAATTATCGTTATCGTCATCAGCATTCGGATGAGCAGTTGAAGAATCCGTTGAGGGCCATTTTGTGGCGCTCTTAACTCCTATGAGACGCGCAAAAAATAATAATTGCCGAGGCCACGCTATCTGTGTTATTTGCGCTGCGAGGGTGCACACAGGCTCATGTTCTGTTGGAACATGGACTCTCGAGTTTGCTATCACCGAGCATGCTCGTGCAAAAGGTGGTCAGTCTTGCATTCTGGCTTCATGCCTTTCTCAGCCTTGCGCTCACTGTGTCACTTCCTGTCCATCTTGTCCCTCAGGCATCAACTGGTAGCTTATCAGAGCAGATCAACTCAACTTTGCCAGTCACTCTGTTCACACCAAACTCATCATCGAAGTAAATCCTCCTGCCCCCTCTTTTCCCGATTTGATCCACCCTCACTGACAATGTATTCTTAGCGACCTCCGTATGTATTTTCGGAACTCATATTCCTCCTTTAATTTGGCTATAGAGCCCCCAGACAAGTCTTCCGTTCTGTAGATATCGTACGAAGGGTCTCAATACAACCCTCATATAAGAAAGGCTGACCCAGAAATCATGTTCCAGCTGACGACCCCTTACTCTGCACAATTTATGACTCATCCACCCTCCTCAACTTCCACAGCTACGGTCATCCCCTTCCCACGCAACTTACCTACCGCACCCTGCAATATGCAGTCACAGAAGTGTTCGCCCATGTTCGGTATGATCCCCAGGGAGATATCAGGATGCCGCCGCGTTCCCGGGGATATGAATATGGCGCTGGGCGAGTGCGTTTGGGTCTCAGGCCGCTGCCGCTGATGACCTGGGGGATATGGGGGGATGCGCTGATGGGATTGAGACTCTTTGGGGAGAGGTGGGAATTTGTGACGCTGCGGTTTGAGGTGTGGAATGGTGGGGTGGGGAGGGGGACTCAGCGGATGATGGTGGGGACTGGGGAGTTACAGGTGGCGGAGTGATAGGGTTTTTGTGTTGGGAGAGCCGGCACAGCCACACGGACTTCCGATTCTCTGTCTTCCTGCGTGTTCGTTCAGCTCGTGACTTTCTTCACACTTCGGATAATTGGTAGAAAATTTGTACATCTAGCGTCCAGACGCTATGGATACCATTTCCAGGCACCAATTGCAAGCATTGGTTTATGCTGTTTGACAACAGTATCCCATCATTTCCGTCGCTGTCTCACCAGTCACCAGGGAGACTTCCCAGCCATGCTTCAATCCATGGCTTACGTGTCCTCTATTGTCCCGTGTCGTCTGCGGCTTGACATCGAGTGCTCACTCTACAACGCTCTGCACGCGCGAATTATGACTGCTGCAACGGCGCGTATGGCCTATGACATAATCGAAGCAAGACCACAGTATCATTTGGGATCTTGGTAACGAGTATTCTAGGGTGATCAAGCTCATATGCCATGGATGACCGTGAGAATTGTCCAAGAGCATTTTGCCAAGCGACCCTCGGTCTTTCACTCATACCATTGCTTGCTCTTATATGAGCGTCAATACTGGCAGCCAGAGCAAGCAACCTCTTCTCAATGACTCCATTCTCGACTCTGATCAATCGGAAAATCGCGGTAGCTCACTACGCACTACATCAGCTCGTTCCTTTGGAGTATAGGCCCTCGCATTCCACTCGCGCTTACTGCACTCGTCCTAGCACCTCGAGAAAATGTTGGAAAATTCAAAACTACCTACGATCATAATCAAAGACTTAGTCGCGTCAAAACCAGCAACGCAGTCCACGTACCATTCGTAAATACCACAGAGGGGCTGATATGAATTGCTGTTTCGATCAGTCGTCGACTGAGACGTGGACGGGCTACAATTACACTCCGGAGGATGATCGAAGCAACACAACGGGTCCCGGTTGACTTATATGAGGCGGAGACGCATCATTCGAATTTCGACGATCTCAGTGCAGTCCCTCTTTGTAGGACGGATTCAACACCCACTTGTACGCTCACTGCTAGGTCAATTTGGGTCGTATGCTTGGACGGTCCTCGAAACTGTGTGGGCTGGCAATATGGGATCCACTCACGGAAAGACGCGCGAATCAGACCAGGCCTCCATACGGATCCAAGGCTTATCCATGGCTGATATGGTCTGGTCTGTCCCTCTTTCTCAGGAGTCTCGCGAGTCCTTCGACTTATTTGCTGTCTACTTCTTTGATTGACTGGTGAATTGGTCATCGCCAGTAGCTTTGCTCCCATTACGTGGTCACAGTCATCGGACTTCCTAGCGAACCGATCCTTGTGCGCAAAGCTGAGTCGAAGAATGCCGGAACGCTCCAATTTTAATCTAAAGCATTCAGAATGAAAGCCGTTTTGTAGAGTGAATCATGATTTGAGACTGAGCTCTCAGTATTGAAAGAGATCAGTGCGCTGGATTCGAAAGAATCCCATACAGTCGCTTGTCGCCCCGGATGCCTAACCCGAAGAAGATTCTCAGCTGTTGATTGTGTCGCATAACAGATGTTGGTATGCGACGATACCGCTGCTCACGATGCGGTCCCTCCTCTTCATCGGTAGCTTTCATAAATCCCTACCATAGCCCGGTGCATTTGCTAGCCTGCCCCGGCTTTGAAATGTTTACTTCTCCATTTCTGGTCTACTTTCCGCTATTTTGCTTGCTCACACGAGTCAGCCTATCCGTTTCGACTGCGTTCAGACATGCTCGAAACCTCACCACCAACCATCTTGCCATTGACCCTTCTGTTCCTACGCTCCATCTCGTTCAGCCTTTGAATCTCACACCTGCTCTTCGGGATCGCGGCTTGGAATTCCGTGTACCCAACACGTATGTAATTCTGGAAGAAATGGATTTCTCTGAGCACCAGCAATCAGTCCTGAGGCACGCCTTGGGAGCCAAGACACTGTCTCCGCACACTTGACGTTCCTTTCCGGTGCAGATGCTATTGAAGAGCGCAAAACTAACACACAACCTACCATCAGTGAAATAACCATGTATTTCCACCTCGGCTTCCCCGTTGATCCGCTAGCGTTGCACGACACCATCTCAGCAGCCAGGAAGTCAGCCAACCCCCCGTCCCCATTTAGCCCCCCATACCATACACCAATCCCATAATGTAACCAAACTAATAACCATCACANCGAGCTCCAGATCCAGAGAAGCGGCGACATACCACTTCCGCATACCGAAGACCCGTTTGATGACGATCTGGGCTATGGCGCTGCGATCCATGTGGTATCGGTGAATATCCACTATCGGCTTACGTGGAGCGTGTTGAAGGGAATCATGCAGGGACTTTGGGATTTCTTGGTTGATATGAAGCGAAATGTGGTATGTGAGCCTGAAATGGTAACCCTTGACCAAGATACTCTCCTTCTGGCAACGAGAAAATTTTGCCGTGCTTTTTTTTTGTCTCTCGCTGTGCTTTTGATTGACTCCTCGGATTAGAAGCGTGCTGATTCCGTTTAGGAGGCTGAATTCACTGTGTCCTATACGAACCGAGGTTTGGTGGGCAGAGGCACGATCACAGAGGCACGGGAAGGTCCGAGTGTGCAACGGTAGTGGAATTCTATGTTCCCGGAGCGTAGGGGTCGAATGCAATAGACTTCTCTGTTGTCCTTTTCCATGTCTCCAATTAGATTGTTAATGAATGCATTTTGACGAGGAAGTCACTTAATGCTGTGGATGTACCATCTCGCACCAGCCATGTCCAGGTGAAGCCCATATTCGACTATCAATTTGATGCCCAAGATCCAAATCGATCTTCAATCTTACCCTCCAAACACCTATTCCGCCGCCCGCTTCTCACCCACCCCGAGTTTCGTTTCTCCTCACGAGTCCTAGCTCGTCAATCACGATCAGCATTGATTCCTAGCTCGTTTCACAACCCTGGTGTTGCTCTCGCCATCCCTCCGAGTCTCGGAGCTGCAACGCGCTCGCTTTCTTGGTGCGGCATCTTGCGTGTAGCAAGTCTCCCGTTGAAAGAGATCCCCCAGGAGATCCTTCAGCTCGTGCCACACGGGGTCTGTGTCCTTGTAGACGCGGTGGCCCTGCGTCATTCTTTTGGCGTCCTTTAGAAAGCCAGGACATGTCTCGGGGATCTTGTGCGCGCTCTTCCCAAAGTATCGAAAATCGGAGCTCAACAGAACCCAACTATTCTTGTACGAATGCTCTTCGTCACTGGAGTATTCTCCAATGTCCTTGGACATGTTAGATTCCGTATGACCAGTCTGATTGGGAATCATTGAGTATCGTCCGCTTGCCTCATTGTAGGGGTAGATGCGATCGATCCGACCGAGATACTCGGAGAAACCTGCTTGTCCATCGCGTGGATAGTACTCTTCACCGCGTAACTTGCGATCCACCTTTGCGCAATAGACGATCGAGTCCAGGGGATAACCGTGCGTTTTGGCGATAATTTGCTGGACAAACCAATGATATAATCGCCAATATCAGCTGAGCGCCTGATAGCGGGCTTACATAAGGCTTGGCTGAGTAGAGCCCGTGTCACGCAAGGCGCAACGCCAGAATCATTTGTCATTTTGTAGCAGAGAACCTTGATCATTGCTGCTCGTTGCGGATCTTGAGTGGGCGATCTGGAGGGTTTCTGGCGAGAACACGATTGCGAGTGGGGGTTGAAGGGATCCGGAGCTGCAAGAAGGATTGGTAAGGCTTTGAGCGAGTTGAGAATAGTATGAAATCTTGCAGGACCTAAGGAAGCAGAATTAAGGAGTGAAGTATTTAGTCGATTGAGAGCTTTCTGAGGGATTGGGAAGGTGCCCGTTGGGGACAATGAGACAAGAGATAGGAATCGGTTCTCTAGAATGAAGGGAATTATCATTGTGTTGGAAGAGATGACCGATAAATATGAAAGTCGAGGAAGTAATTATTGGAGGACTTGACGATCCTCTTCAGACATTGTCATGTAGCCTCCGATGTCATCAGATTGTAATGGACAAGGTATCGAATAGAGAAAGCGGGATTTTTGACGAAGGGAGGATCTAAGAAGTGAATGTTAACGTGAGTGAAGTGCAGTGAAACTTTTCGCCCGCTTACGAATCTGTTATAAGATAAGTACTGGTTGATTCCCAAGAGAGTATGCTCAAGAAATACTCTTTTGGTAGTATTAGATCTTAAATATATCTAGCGTATTTAGACTGTTTTGATTGATCAAGCGTCTTACGAGTTAGCTTGGAGCACGACCTTGGATTTCGGTACAATGTTGACGATCTCCTTGGCAGCTGCATAGCATCATGGCTTTACTCCACAACCACACTGGGTGGGCTGTTTTCTTCCAGCCTGGCAAATTTTCTTTGTTTGAAACGATGCGTAAGCTTGAGAATCCGAGTCGCGTTAGTCTCCGACATACTGTCTGATTATTTTATGACTTAAGCGTCTAGAAGGTCCTGAATCTAACCCCCGTCGACTGATCATATTGCGTTCAAGTAGGAGTAGTGAAGGCGGCAGAGAGAAATCAGGTTTTGGGAGTGGGGTAGATGCTGCAGGTATCCTGGACTTATATTGTGGAACTCTATATTTGATGTGGATGTACGTCAAACCAATGCATGTTGAGGACGAAAGGTAGCATTAGCAAGGCGTTGAAAGGAGCTCACGAGGTCCAGATGTAGCCAGAATGCAATGGTCGTTGACTCCGAGGTGGTAGATTAGATAAGAATTTAAATGAATATATTTTCAAATAGAAGGTGTTTTTCCAACAACAAACCGTCGCTTAGCGCTGGGGAATGACCTGGCTCAGATGTATAAGCATAACAGTCGAGGCTTCACTTCACAAACCTGATCATTCGCGAAGGTCACTGTGGATGTGCGGCTCAGTGGCTCGCCACACATTGCTCGCTTTACTAGCAAGTCGACCAAAGGTAGAAAAAGACAAAGCACTTCGTAGGCTTTCCTTCTGGGCTTGTGGAAACAAACCTGCAACTGGGGCAACTTGGTTCAGGCGGTAACACGCTCTAGTTTCTTTTTGGCTTTTAGATGGCCTGCGAGGTCATCGGTTCGAATCCCGTCGATTCTTGACACTTTTTTTTTTTTTCTTTTTTTTTCCCCCCCTGCTCTCACTAAGCCTTCAACACTTCGTGAAGCCCGCGTCGCGATGGAACGTCGGCCGCTTTGTGGACCTCGCCCAGCCGTACTTCTCTCAAAGGCCCAGTCTTCCTTGTGGGTAAAAAATGCCATATCAGTGATTCGAAGCTATTGTCCGTCTGATCATGTAAGAACGTCGCATTCGATAAGTTACCGACTGCAGTTGC
Source organism: Parmelia sp. 050094 (assembly GCA_018257885.1). Taxonomy (NCBI): domain Eukaryota; kingdom Fungi; phylum Ascomycota; class Lecanoromycetes; order Lecanorales; family Parmeliaceae; genus Parmelia; species Parmelia sp. 050094. Next base: position 18,998 of record JAEUBB010000222.1, read on the forward strand.
AAGAGCTTTTTTGGACGCACCCTTGACACTGAGTAGCAATCGAAAGACTTTGCCTTTTTCCGCAACACCGTTGCTATCCCTTCTTTCTGGTACTAGGCCCTATTCAAGCCGAGGGTTTGAATTCTCCTGAATGCGCATTCTCGCAGCACTCCGAGGCCTTCCCATCTAAATTTCAATGCCGATTTCTTCACGAAATATGTCGCATTGTACATGACAGTTTTAATCAGTATGTATACATTGTCGCCCTGGGAATTCTTTCACGGCAAGGGTTGAAATGATCGCACAGCTTAGACGCATCAAAGAGTCAAAAACGGTAGCAGCAACGTAGGGCAAGCACGGTAATGTGTATTAGAACGGCGAATAGCTCTGTCAAATATTGTGTATACCACACAAGGGCAAATTCTACTGTATAAGATGGCGCTCCCTCGGTCCCAGACAAGACAGGGCGTTTACATGGTGCCCCATGGGCGAGCTCAGGTCATGCGTTAGATTCAGAGAACAATGCGGCTGCGTCTTTACTTAAACGTTTATGATACTTGGTTGATTAAGGGAATGCAAAGGCCTGTATATGCCCAAAGAATCACGAAAGTCTGACTAGACGTCGGAGAAGACTTTTTTGGCTAGTCCACAACACTTGCCAAGCAAATCACCTGACTTCGCGTAGGCTTCACGCGCTTAAGCTAAACCATCTTCCAGGCCTGTTGGGGGAAAGCAGATCCTTTACAGCATCACGCTCAAAGTGCGAGAGTAACTTAACTGAATCATGACACGTAACATACGAATCTCCGACAGAGATGCTACAAGGCTTCTCCCGCCATGACCTCCACGATGGCGTCCTCCGTCCGGCAGACTCCAGCTCTCACGGTTCCCTCTACCCAGAACACAGCACCCATACTCGAGTATCGTTGCCTTTATACCCGCGATTTGAGACGGAAGCAAAAGAGGTGGCAAGATGGACTTCTCCGATTTCACACCTTCAACAAACGAATTATGGTGTATGATGTATCTAGGAATTACATTGGTGACATGCATTGGCGGGAAGATGAGTTACTGCAGGATGGCGACGAGTTTGAGTTGGACAGAGGGATACTAATACAAGTGGGAGAGGCTACTGGGAGCACAGAACAAGACCTTACAGGGCTGTTTGAGAAGAGAAAGAAAGCACCGGAGGTGGCGATCCATGAAGAGGTCGCACACCAGCCAGAAGTGGTATCTATGGCTAGACCGACAGCTGCGCAACCCTCGCAATTGCAGCCAAAGACGTTGAATGCACTGTTAGGAACTCCGAAGGGGCGGATTGGTAGAGCTGCACTGCCTATGAAGTCGCCTCATGAGCTACGAATGGAGTGTGAAAACAATAGCCGGGACCAAGACCGCCCATCCAAGCGCCAACGAATAGAATCACAGCTAGAAAAGAGAGTGCAAACCAAAGGAGTGCTGCCGCCGCGACAGAGGCCAAATTCCCGAATTCCTCATGAAGAGATGGATAGGACCATCGTAGGAGCAGTTGTTGACAGGGAATCTGGAGAAGATCAAGTGCCAACCACAGTGCGAAAGTCTAGTCTACCACCAGTGGAACACACAATCAACATACCGCCTCTACGTCCAGAGCAAAGAAGTAAAAATGGCAATGAGGAAGAGCGCTCTAAGCGGATAGCCAAGCCACGGCCCAAGGAATCATCTAGCAAATTAGGAAGATCGGAATTGGCTGCGCAACAAAGAAAGCGAAACCTGGATCAGGATTCTCGAGCATCGCCGAAAGCTATAAGAATCGCCAAGGGTCCCGACTATGAGCCTGAGATAGGCCACGCAAAAGCGAGCACTATCTCAAAGCCTGCTGAGGTTGCTTTGGACGAGGATGCTACGACTACCGATCAGCAACCCAAATTGAGACTAAAACTACAGATGGCCTCACGCAAGCCACACAAGAAACTCATGTATCGAGACCTGCTGCCTCACGAAATATCTGCGAAGGGCCGCGCTTCTGGTAAAGCTTCAGCCTTAGATCAAGCTGGTCACAACAAAAGTACTTTGAGCAGACCTGAGAAACAAAGAGATGCCATGGCTGAGTTTCATAGAAAAGAGCAGGAGCGTTTGAAAACTCGACTCCACAGACATCATGCAAAGGAGATTCAGCAGGATAATGAGCGTGAAGCGTTTTGTGGCGACCCACCAGAAGATTTATTCCTCTCTCAAGAGGACCTAGATTCACTATCAGCTCATACTCACGGGACAGAGGAAGAAGATGCCAATCGGAGAGTGTCAGAACCACCTGTGACCGGTTCTCGTCGCGACAACACCGAGCCTGTCCGCTCTTCAACTCGTCGTTCGCTATCCCAAGAAGCTCCACCGAAAGTGAAACCCAGGCCTCCCTCTAGTGTTCATAGCACTGCCATGACTCTTGCAAAGATGGATGAAATTCTCTTCCCGTCTGCCCGACCCAAGAGTTCCGAGTCGGTGGAAGACAAGGACGCTCTGACAGAAGTGTTCCCCCCACAATCGTCCTCACTCTCAATTGCAAGAACACCACCGGATGCGGTCTCTACACCTTCGCCTCCTAGAGCTCGGCCTACTTCATCTCCAGCCTTCCAAACCCAAGCCCACGCACCTTCGAGAGACGTGCCCCGAGAAGAAACTTGCATACCGTCAAGACCGAACCCTGACTCGTTGTCCGCATTCACAAAGACCGTGCAACCTAAGATGCAGGCACCCCAAAGAAGGAAATCAGATAACCCCCAGCCTGGTCCACACGCTGATTCCATTCTATCACCAACAACGAATCCAGCCCCTGCACTCTCTAGTCCAAAACACCATCCAGTGTCAGCTCCAGGCTTGCCTACTAAACATGACATCCGTTACACCAAACCTCCGACCTTGGAGTCTCCAACTCGAGACGTCCTTCCCCAAATATCGAACGCGAAACCCAACTCCCTCCTCACCTTCACAGAAATTGAAGCGCCTAAACCGCCCACAGCATCCGAACCACCGCCCAAACCCAAACCTACCACCCAGCCAGCCTTCACCAAAGTCGCCCCCACCATCCCACGTCCCAAACCCCCAGATGAACCGATAGAAATCCCATCCTCCCAACCCCCCAACTCACCGCCCCCAGACCCGCCAGCCGTGCCTCCTCCTCCGCCCTCAAAACGAAAACCCGACTCCCTACCCGCCTTCACAAAAGTCATCCCCACAAAACCTCAATCTCGATCGCTGCTCAAGAAATCAGTATCCGACACCTCGGCTCTGCAACCGCCGTCCGCGTTGCCTGTTACTGTTGCTGGCGGGGAGAAGGTCTTAGAGGACAGACTCGGTCGTGGGAATGAGAATCCAGGTCTGTGGGATAAAGAGGCGTGGGATCTGTTTGGGTGCGGGAGGGATGGCATGGAGTGTACCTATGAGGAGTTTAAGCGGAAGGAGGGGCTGGTGTGAGAGGAAGGCGGTGTGGCTTTATGCTATATATACTTCACGTCAGAGCTGAGAAAGTCTGGTCAAGCAGCGGCGGCAATATGGTACCATATACGACTAGGATTATCATTAGGCTAGAAGTTGAAATATCCACATCACAAAACGCCCATACTCTCACCCAAGTCCACAGCAAGCACGTAATAGAAAGGGAAAGCTAAATAGGTATGCTGCATTTCGTAAATCCCCCCGTCTACCAACCCGGCTTGCGCAGAATGTTTCTTTCCTCCAACTCCACTACCCATACGCTAGATTCGTAAGCGAGTTCGACGGCGATCGATGACTGGGTTGACTGTGCGCGCTGTGCGTCGAGCCCGCGTGGCTGTGATGGCGACCGTTCTTCGCCAAGCTGCCGACGTCATGTTGACCTGCGCATAAGAAGTCAGCACTGCCTGAAAAGAAAAAAAAGTTCCTCTGACCAGCGAGGAAGAGGAGACTTGATGTCCGACTTACCATCACAGCAAGCCCTCACATTCTCCAACCTGCCCCCTTGCTCCTGAGTCTCAATGACCTTCCTCAAGTCCTCCGCGCTGTCGCCTATACGTCCACCAACGACATTCCTCCCTCCTTCCAACACGCCAGGTTCGGGCGGACCATCATCGCGTAAGCTCGTGCGGCTGCGCATAGAGCTGCGGACCGAGGCGGCTGGTTTATGCCAGTAACTACTTATGCGGCTGGAGACGCTCCCTTGATGGTCTTGTGCCGTGTAGACCGAGTTCGCACTGGCGTTGTTGGGATTATCGGCCATGTTTGATCTGCTGCCTCGGTTACGCGAAAGGCTGCGACTAATGCGGCTGCGGACGCTTTCTTTGCGAGGCGAAGGCTCGGTTTGCTGCCCTTGGCTTTGGGTGTTACCGCCCGAGGCGGCGCCTGTGGGGATGCGGGTTGAGAGATGATTCTGGTCTTGCCTGTTTTGTGTAGCGGAGCTGCGGAAGCTGGCGAGTGAGACGCGGGATCGGGAGGAGCGTTTGTTGTAGGTTCCTGGGTTGAATTCGGCAACGTCGGCGTCAGAGAGGTCGCCTGGGTTGTTGTTGACGCCTTCTGGGCCGGTTCGGAGCAAGAGGTAGGAGAGCGCGTTGAACCAAGTCTCGTGGCGTTGAGAGGTTTGTGCCGTGAATTTGACGGAGCGGCCGGGTGTAATTATGATGAGAGATTTGCGGTGAAGGCCGGGTGGCATGGGGTTATCGTCCATGACTACTCGTACCGCTTCGATGGCTACGCTCTTAGATTTAAGTTCTGCCCGGTTGGCCGAAGCCGGATCACGGTCGCTCCAGTAGAGTGTGCGAGTGTATGGATGAACCCAGAAGAAGCGGCGGTGGCGGGTCGAGGACATTTCGCCGCGACCTGCTTTGCGAGTGTACTTCCACATCATCTCGCCAATCATTGTCTGGGTGATCGCCTGGATCATACGGGGATCAGTACCAGCTTGAAGGCCTTGAGGAATTGGCATGCCACCGTCGGTACGGATGTTGAAGCGCTCATCAAGTTCAGAAGCGAAAGAAGAGAATGAAGATCGGCGAGATGCTTGGCTCCGGGCGGTCGAGTATCGACCTGCTCTGGGGGTCGTTCCGCCTCTTGAGGATGGACTCGGCATTCCCTGCTGTGATGGAGTCTTAGGTCGACTGCTGGCTGACCTGCTAGCTCGAGAGGGATACGCGGAAGCTGGAGCAAGAGGTGGACCCATAGATGTTGTTGAACCCGTTGAAGTCACTGGCTGCTCGCCCGGCGCTTTTTGCGCAGCCGCAGCAATAGCTTCCTGATGATCTGGAGGCAATGGGGGATACTGGGCTGCTCGCGAGCGCATGCTTGATACACTCATTGGTCGTTTGAAAGACTTCCCAAGGGAGTCTTTGTAATATTGCTCTGGTGCTTTTCCTTTGCCAGTTTCACCGAGGCCAGGGGAGGCAGCTCCTATATCGGCAAGGGGCCTCATTGACGGTATGCTGGGCTTCTTCGCAACACTTTCCAGCAAATCGGAGAACGACAGTGTTTGAACTCCACGATCAACCACTGGTGACAGCTTGGTAGTGCTCTGCTGCATGTTTCGAGTAACAGCGTTCGCTGGCACTTCTTGCAGAGGACGTTTGGCATCACTGGTGGTAGGTCTACTGTTTGCCGCCGCTTCTTGCCGAGTCTCGTCTTCAGCTATCTGAGATTCGGTAGACACTTTGCGCTTGTTCCAGCCAAATACGGAGCCAAAAATGCTTCCAGAATTAGCCGTTTTGGGTGGGCCTTCGGTAGTTTCGGAGGTTGCAGGTGCAATTGGTACCCCTGCAGACGTCGTTGTATGGCTTGAATCATTTGCCACAGATTTCTGGATAGGCTGTATCGGGGCTGATTCCAGACTTTGAATAGGCGACAGTGTTAATTGGGCCAGAGGCTTAATTGCTGTACCTGGAGGCGTTACCGCTTGATCTTCATGCATCGATTCGGAGTATTCTGTAGGCTGAGTGGAACCGTTCGAGAAGTTCCTAGCTCGCTGATCGTCGGACGACAAATCTCCAGAAACGCCTCGCACATCCGTCGTCGCAGATCTGGCCGACAAAGGCGTAGTATCTGCACTTTGATTGAATCCTGGAATCATGCCAAACATTTGGAGCGGCTGGTCCCAAGCTGGACGTCGCGAGGATGAAGATGAGCGGGAACCCGATCCAAGGTTAGATGCACTGGCAGGTTTCGATTCGACACCTTTATTTTGTGGCGTTTGAGGTGTACTGCCAAAGATTCTGCTGGTGATAGCCGCTGCGGAGCTCATGGACAAGATACTTGAGGGTTCTGGGCTTGGACTTGCCTGACTAGGACTTGCTTGTTGTGATTTTGCCTGACCGGGCGTTGATGGACCCAGATTTGATTGCCCAGTATTTGCTTGGTTTATGACTGCACCTGTCTGACTCGGGAAATTGTGTGACGGTTCCATTGGCTCCGTCATCATACTGGAATCGACCATGGGCATCCTAGGCACGGGTGGCGCTCCTGTATAGACAACGGTGCTAGGCCTTGGACCCGACGTAGACGGAGGTACAGCTTGTCTCAAGCTAGATGACGATATCTTCCCACTGACACTCTTGAGAAGAGACTGCGTGGACCTGGGCGAGCTCATATTTCCCTTGCTCGGTGTTCCATCTTCATCCCCGCTTAGGTTCTCCAATTCGTTGAACAGGCTTTGATTCACATCGCCACCTCCATTCATGAAGCTAGCTGGAGAATTCCTAATGGTTGATGGCTGACTACTACCTGGAACTTCGCTACTCACCCGTGACCGACGAGAATTGCGGTTGCCCTTCAGGCGATACCGCTGTGGTTGACTTTGGTTTGGTGTATGAAGAGCACCTCCTTCATCGTCCTCAGAAGTTGACGCAGTGCTCTGGATGGATCTCCTGGCCCCTGGCTTAGAGAATATATTAGGTTGTGGTTTCATGCCTCGAATGGTACCACCTCGGGCGACACCAGACTCTGTCTCTGTCGCTTCAGCCTCATCCGTGCTGTCTCCCGCCAAACTCTCAGCCCCAGTCTGGAAAGCGTCGTTGTCGGTGGTGTCGCGCTCATTTGCGGTCTCAAAAGCATCCTCCGTCTCGTTAGCTGTCTCAAAGGCGTCACTATATCGACTCGCTCCTGGAGTGCCGCCGCGGGCGATCGATCGAGCACCCACAGAACGGCGAGAGTTGTCCTCATCGTCGTGATCTTCCCATTCCGGGTCGCGCTCGGCGTCATCAACCAAGACGTCAGTCCTGCTGTTCCTGGTGGCGCCAAGCCCAGGCCGACCTGCTCTTCTCATATCGGTATTTGATTTCGCTCTCAATCTTTTCCCATTCGGCTCAGCTCTTCGAATCTCCAACTCATCTCTAGCTTCTTGTAGCATGCGCTTGAGATCCTGCTTTTCGGCTTTTTCGCGGTGTACATTACCTTTCAGGTTCTGGATCATCCTATGCGCATGATTTAGAGAGCTCTTTAACGTCTCTGATTCCAACATGGAATGCCTGTGGACACCTTTCGTGGGTGAAGGAGGAGGCGAGTGCTCTCGTTCGGACAAATCAAACGGATATTCCTCAGACTTCGCGCCAGCGTCCACCGCTGGCTCAGTCTCCTCGTCTCTGAAGCGGCCGGCAAGTCCGTTGGCTAGTTCCCGGTTTTGAGAGGTCAACTCTTCGATCTTTCTCTGCAAAGTCTCATTTTCGTTTTCCCCCAAATTTACGCTCTTTCGTAGACTGGCGAGCTCCGACTCGTGGCTCTTGCGCACAGCAGCATAATCTTCCGTTACTCTGCTATGATCTTGCCTAAGATGGTCAAGCTCGCTCTGCGCGGCGTTCTTCTCAGATGTGGTAGCAGCCAGTATCTGTTGGAGCTTTTGCTCCCTGTTGGCCGAGTCTCGATTCGCGGAATTTATCTCCTGTAGCTGAGTCTCTAGGTTCCAGTTCTCGTCCTTGTATCGCTGTTCGCTTTCGTCTAGACTTCGAAGGCGCTGTGAAAACCCCTCGGCCTCAAATTCGAGCCTCGATTTGTCCGATTGCACGGCCTTCAATGTCTCATCGCGCTCAAGTAGGACCGCTTGCAAATGCCGTACTTGTCCCAAGAGTGACGTACTGATCTCGGCAGCAAAATCAATGTCATCTGTTCTCGACGCCTGATTTCGTTGCTTTCTGGGGACATTAAGCTTGGATGGCGAATCAGTGGCCTGGCTAGAGAATTTTGTAGGGCTTGCGGGATTCTGCGATTCCAGGTCAGCATGCAATACAACGACATTGAAAGGTAGAGCTTGCCTTTCCATCCAGAGCAAACGGAGCATTGGATCCCTCCCCTGCTGCTTCCGCCTTGGGGCCCAGGAATGCCCTAGCACTCTGTCGTCCAACCTCGTTGTATTCTTTTTCAATCTCGACCAGCTTCTGCCGTAACTCCGGACTGATCTGCGACTCCTCCTCATGTGATCCTATATCCTGTAGTCGTTGTGCCAGATTGATTCGTTGTTGCACCAATGTCGTGCCAAGCTTCGAGGTCTCTTGAATCCGCCGATCCGTCTCCGCCATGTGAGCCTCCAGTGCCCTTTTCGCTTGCGCAGGAGACGATGATGGGTGGTTCAGGGCGAATAGTTGCGTATCGAATGACGAAAAGCGATGGGGATGAGGATGTGAGGGCGGGGTCTCGGTTCCAAAAGGGTCCTCCTGCCTACTCGTTCCATTTGGAGTTCCATTTGAGGGACCAGAAGGGCCCCCTTGGCGAGGATATTCGCCAGTTGCTGTCGCCATACCCTCTCTGTTCAACCTTGAAGGCATCCCGAGAGGAATAGGATCCGGCTCGTGCAAGGCGGGATGCACGGAATTGCCAGATTTAGGAATGGACATTGGAGATAGCCAAAAGAGGTTTGCGATACACACAATCTCTGCGCAAACCTTGAGGGGCCAGTTCGGTTGCGTTGGCGACGCTTGGAATGTTACTTTCGGCGGCCGAGCAGAGCAGACGCAGGGTCTTCCGAGTCCAAATTTAATTCAACGCATGCATGAAATACATAGACAGCAGGACCTTGAATCCAAAGATATTGCAACACAATGGGACTCAGAGCAGCAGGGAGGAGTTGTTGAGGATAGGGATGGGATGGGTGCTTCGCGGTTGGCCACGCCCTAAAACTTGGTTCGTGTGTTGTTGACGGTCTTCATCTTGGCGTTAAGGTACACTAGACTTGGGAGGGTTGCAGGGATTAATAATTCAGCCCTATGCAAAATGTCCCAACATCAACCAGTCAAACATGTCCCCTCATAGCTATTTGATATAACCATCAACAACTCTTCAGCTTACAAATACAAAACTCGGCTGCGCTTTGCTATACTCATATCTCCCCTCCAGTTCCTGCCACCCATCCAAGTCTTCCTACCGAGTGCCCTGAAGGAAATCACAAACCCCACCACCATGGAAACCGCGATACTTCGAGACCAGCCATCCTCCACCCCCCAATCCCTCTTCAAAAAGCGCGGCGCCAAAAACATCCGCAAACGCCCCGCGACACCTCCCCCCGCCCTCTCCTCCTCCGAATCCGGCTACACCTCTACCGAGGACGAGGGACGACGGGTGAAGCGCCGCAAGAAGACCGCCATCGTCACCGCATCCTCAAACACCGCACCCAAAGCCCCGACCCAAGACCTCACCACCACCACATTCGCCGCCGACCGCTCCGCGCACATTGCCGAAACAAACGACGCAACCAAGACGTCCAACTGGTACGACGACCCCGCCCGCGACGCCAAATCCCTCCTCGGCACCTCGCGAAACCACCGCCCCGCCGACAAAAAGGACACGGACCCGACCAGCAACGACGGCACCTACAAAGGCAACGCCAGCTACCAATCCTTCATCCCCAAGAACCCCAACGCCCCCTCCCGCACCGTCGGTCCCGTCAAAGCGCCCACAAACATCCGCACAATCACCCTCACCGACTACGCCCCGGACGTCTGCAAAGACTACAAGCAGACCGGCTGGTGCGGTTTCGGCGACAGCTGCAAGTACGCCCACCAGCGCGAGGATTACCAGCATGGATGGGAGCTCGACAAGGCCTGGGAGAAGGCGGGGGACAAGGGCCGCAAGGGCGGGAAAGCGGTCAAGAGTTTGGCCGAGGCGGAGGACTCGGAGGAAGAAGACGCGGCGTTGGAGGGGGTCCCGTTTGCGTGTATCCTGTGCAAGAAGGCGTATACGGATCCGATTGTCACAAAGTGTGGGCATTATTTCTGCGAGCGGTGTGCGCTGTTGAGATATAGGAAGAATCCGAGTTGCGCGGCTTGTGGGGCAGGGACCGGGGGGGTCTTTAATGGGGCCAAGGGGTTGAAGAGGATTTTGGAGAGGAAGAGGGAGAGGGCGAGGAGGAGGAGGGAGAAGGCCAGGGAGGCTGGGGAGGAGATGGAGGATGAGGAGGATGAGGAGGAAGAGGGGGGTGAGGAGGGTGGGTAGGGGGATTGAACTACGAGTAGTGGGAGGTTTTTTAGACGAGAGAATGGAAAGATGATATCAAGATTCGTGACTATCTTTATGGTATTTTGGTCTGTATCATCTAACCGACAACAGGTTCTCCTGGTTGACGAAGAACTTCTTTTGCTCCCTAGATATTGGTCAATAAGGAAGGAACATACACTTTTTGGCGGGGTTATACTCACAGGCACCGTTCGCTTTTGCAACCCTGGCACCGCAGTCCCATTTGCTTTGAGCAACTCTCGCCACTCCTCAGATGATTGAATGCAACGTCCGCCAACGCTTCAATGAACACTCTGCTCCCATTCAGACTCTCCGCTCTCTTGACGCCGGGATGCCCCGCCTCATGTATCACCTCCTGGTCAAGTTCAAATAGTGTTTCAATATGATCACTCGTGAATGCAATCGGTATCAGGATAAGATCCGTCTGCCCCTTCTTTACATACTCTTGCACCGTATCACTTGTCTGCGCCCCCAGCCACGCGGACGGCCCAACCTGCGATTGCCAACATAGGCGGTATCGATTGCTGAAGCCAAGTCTTTGCATCACGGCGTAGACGGTAGCGGCGACTTCGGCAGGATATGTGTCGCCTCTATTGACGACGCTCATGGGCAAGCTGTGCGCGGAGAATAGCAAGACCACGTCTTTCCGAGTCTCCTCCGGGTATGTCGCCAGTCGCGTCTCCACATTTCTTGCAAACGCTTCCACGAGACCTGGATGAACAGGCCATCGGTCTATGACGCTCCATGTTATTGCACCTGATGGGTCCAATCCCGTGGCGCTCTTTCCTTCCAATCGATTTCGCCACTTCCATAATTCATTCAGGGAGCTTCCAGTCGTTGAGCACGAATACTGCGGGTACTGTGTGAATGCTACTGCACGTCCTCCATTACCGCCTCCGAAGCCGTCTTTCAGCAGATTTGTGTACATCTCTTCTGTCAAAGGGTTGGCGTAGCGAAATGCAACGTAGGGTTTATGCGGTGCGGTCTCGGGAGATATTTGATCTAGTAACTTGCACATCTCGGAAGATTGGTATTCGGACCATTTACGAATCGGAGAACCGCCACCTATGGCTGCATATTGTTTTTTTATTTTGGGAGTACGACGGCTGGAGATGAGAGGTCCGATGTAATTTTGGAGGCGGCCGAGTGGAATGAGGTCTGCGTCAGCCTGTGAAGAGCTCGACAGTCAGCCACAGATGATTTGAAGACTTCATGTAATGATCATCTAGGGATCTCACGAATAGCCTGCTTAGGAAGTCGCCGACTTCGTCCGTTGTTGAAGGACCACCCATGTTCATGAAGACCATTGCTGTAGGACCCTTGGACGACGTTGCATCTTGGGTGACTGGAGGGACAATCGTTGCCATTGAGCGCGCGCACTGAGGGCGTCTGGAGGCTGCATAGCATGTGCTTGTGGCGGCGAGTTTGGGTATAGAGGACGCTGAGAAATGCTTGCAGAGTTGTAACAATGGACTACGGACCGCCATAATGTGTGAAGAATGTGAGGGCTGGGTCCAAGGACTTTACGGCAATGAGTGGGAGGACGGGGTATGTGGAAATTGCAATAAGTGCAATACAGCTTATGTTGTATTGAGGCGGATGTGATTCGCTGTTGATGACGCCAAGATATATGATGTCACGTGCATTGGCGTACAGTGGTTCGCGCTAGTCGCGTAGTCTGTCCCCGCTTCCTTTTCTTACCTGCATACACTAGTTTTGCATGGATTTTAGGCATTTCACCCCCAGAGAATACTCGTAGAAAATAGCACCCGAGTGCTTTGAAACCCTATAAGCTCATGCCTAGTAGCATTATCTACCCAATCCAGCCTGTATATCATTGTCACTCTGGACGTCTTGCAAGGAATTGGACTGTGTTTCCCAAAGCATGGAGGATCATAGATGTCTAACAGTACTTTATCCAACTTCTGTGGTAAGTAGCATGGCTAGATCTGAGTGCCCGATGTTGTCAATCCTCCATCTCTATATCGATATCCAGCGCCGAGCCGAATAGAACAGTCGCTGCCATGGCAACACACCGCCCCACTCTTCCTTTTTCCCATCCGGGATCCAGCTAGCAAACAGCGTGGATCGTTCTGGGTGCGGCATAATGGCCAGAACTCTTTCTCTTCCGTTAGTAGATGCTGCTTGTGCCACACAGGCGTATCGAGTAACATACCTTCCATCATTAGAGCTGATTCCTGCAACTCCCAGTGGACTGCCATTCGGGTTAGCTGGGTACTTTTCCGTAGGTTCCAGGTTAGCATTGTCCACATATCGGATCGCTACTCGCCCACTAGCCACCAATTGCTGCGCTGAAGATGGGGCTTTGAAGCTTGCGCGGCCTTCTCGATGGGCTACCGCAATCGGGAGCGCGCTGTTATGCATGCCGTGCAGGAAGACGCTGGGGGCTGTGTCAGAGTCCGTAATCTTGACCATGCTAACTCTAGCTTCGTATTGCTCCGAGAGGTTGGCCTCGAATGTGGGCCAGCCCTCTGTGCCAGGTATGATGTTCTGGAGCTGACTCAAGAACTGGCAGCCGTTACATACTCCAAGGGTGAAAGTGTTTTTGCGTTCGAAGAAGATTTGGAACTCCCTGCGGACTTTCGAATTGTATAGCACTGTGGAAGCCCATCCTCTTCCGGCGCCCAGGACATCGCCATAGGAGAAGCCTCTGCTTGCAATCAGTATCCGTGTTAGGGTACAGGTAGAGAGGCTCCCTTACCCACAACATGCGAGGCCAACAAAATCTGCGAGGGAAGTGGACCCAGAGATAAGGTCGGTCATGTGCACATCTATTGCTGTGAATCCAGCCTTGAAAGATGCTGGCGTTAGCCTGTTCCGATGATATCACAGACAAACATTGAATTTGCGTCACTATGGGGAGACTCACTGTCATAAAGGCAAACGCCATTTCAGACTGCCCGTTGGTTCCTTCCTCGCGGAGAATAGCTATTCTAGGCTTGTTGTTCGAGGAGAGAAGACTAGGAAGTTTGCTGAGGAAAGGCATGATTTTCTGTGCGGGATCAAATTTGAGACGGTAAGAAAGGCCCGGATTGGAAATATCGAGTATGTCATTAAACTCTTGATCCGCACAAGCTGGATTGTCCCGAAGACGTTGCATTTGGTGTGAGGTTGCTGACCAAGTTTGCTGAAGTAACGTGCGACTTTGCCGGTATAGCAGTTGCGCGCCGCGGTAGATAGTCAAATCTTGCTGGGAATTCGGGGTTACCCGACCAATTGTAGTTAGAAGGCTTGGAGGTGGTCCACAGGTTGCGAAGCATCTATGAAAATTCATTTCGTCACTCTTACGGACTTGGAAGACGGCTCCCTGTACACATTCCAGAGTCAGCGTTACCTGCTAAAGGCAAATATTCGAGCGGTAAGATAGGCCTTAGCATGAATGATCTCTTTGGCTCTCGGAAAACGTCTCCTAATTTAAGATAATATGCGAAACTGGGGGAAGTACCAGTTCTTCATTAAAGAGGTATTCAAGGACATCTGCAGTGTCGCTTGTCGGCATAGATTTCTCGTCTATCAGTATCTGGGCACCACAGTGGCCAGCTATGGTCATCTCGGTGATGGTGGTGAAGAGTCCTCCATCGCTTCGATCGTGGTACGCTTTCCAATTTATTAGAGTCAGCGTTCTCTTCTTGCGATCAAATTTTGAGTCGCGAGGCATTTCCGCGAGTAAGAGTGCACTAGGAATGGGGATTGACGCTCTTAAGACATGTCTTACGAAGTGTTTTGTGGTTTTATTGAGGCATTGACCGGCATAGACGTACCTAGGACGATGCCGGCGTCGTGAAGCTGTTCTATGGCATCAAAGTAATCTTTGAATAGCTGGACGCTATTCGAGTTTTCGGAGTCAGCATCGACAGACCAATCTAATATCGAGGGAGAAAACCTCTCGGGGACTACGCACTTGCGGATATCCGGCACTTGATCTCCTAATTGTCCAAACGTCTGTGCCAAGGCTGAACCACCCATACTCCTATGTCCTTCCGAGAGGTCGACAAAGATGAGAATTGTTTCGCCAATTCCATCCTCTTCAGGCCGTCTTAGAGCTGGGGTCCAGTGGCAGGTATCTTTCACAGGTACAAATGCTGAGATAATTACTGAAAGGGGTGCCGTGACCTTTTTGGTTTCTTGCGTCTGCTCGTCTCTCCAAGCCGTCGACATACTTGTAGAGTCTTTCCCGACAGGAATACTAATGCCTAAATCAGGGCACAGCTCCATGCCAATTGCATGGACAGCTGAATATAATGCCGCAGCTTCACCAGGGTGTGAGGTAGCCGCCTGTCAGAGTTAGCCTGTCCTTTCATGACAAGGTAAAAACATGTAAGACATGCCGGGGAGTTACAGGTTTGCAAGTTTGTCTTATGATACATGATCAGTTCGAGGTAGGAAGGGATTGAATGTAAAATTAGAACCTACCATCCAATTCGCTGAAAGACACACCCGTTCTAGAAGGACGTCTGCCGCGGCGACATTCATGAGACTTTCCGCTACAGCCATCCGCGCCGATGCGGCTGGAGAGACTAAGGCTAATGTGGGTTTCTCTACAACAAAATCCTCAGTGTCAGTACCTGACAGCAGCCCAGGAGAGTTTCACAACACTCACCCCCAAGAGCCATCGCCTCACCCGATTTCATCCCAAGCGTCAGGGAAGTTGCCGTTATGCCAACATCTGCAACAGGGACTTGGAAGGGTCCGACCATCTGGGGACCATTTCGAGTCAGCTTTATTCCCTTAAGATAGGACCCCAAGCTACAAGATAAGCTTTGTGAGCGGGAGGTTCGTTTAGGAGGAGGGGAACATTTTGCTCCCGTTGCAACCTCGGGGTTTGGTACTGAATAGGAAAAAGTTCGTCAGATCTGTACGAACCTGGTCACGGACTACAAGACCTGTTACGCTTCGATCTGCGATAGTGATCAAGAACGATTTGGAAGCAACTGCAGGTAGTTTGAGTACTCTTTGGATCGCCTCGTCGAGGAGCCCGTTCTCCATCTTAGGCAGATAGGTGGCCAAGCTGCTATCGAATGCTGGTAGCCAAGGCGTACGCGACTCGACGACTCGAGAGAGCTTCGGTGGCTTGCCAAAAAGTGTCTCCATTGGAAGCTCGATTGGCTGCTTGAACTCTCTTGACTCTCGATCCGTTAAGAGAAACCTGTTTTGGCTACTTCCTCTCTCGCCGTCCGTCTTACCAACGACGGAGAAGCCACACCTTTCACGTTCCGCGAGTGCCTCAAAAGTTTTGAGACTCGCCTGGGATATTGCGATGACATATCTTTCCTGAGCTTCACAGCACCTGTATGCAATTGTCAGCAAAATTAGACGTGTAAGACTAGAAGTTATCGACAATCACCATATCTCCAACGGACTCAACCCACGGTCAGCACTTTCAATGTCTCTCAACTCAACTCTTGCACCCAACCCGGAGTCATGTACCAGTTCTGGTATGCCATTCGAAAGTCCCCCTGCCCCAATATCGTGTATGAATAGTATGGGATTTGTTTCACCCATGGCCACACAGGCATTGATGACATCTTGAGCCCTCCTCTGTACCTCGGCATTCCCACGTTGAACGCTGGCATAGTCCAAATCCTCAGAGCCTTCAGCTGAGGTCTGCGAGCTTGCAGCCCCACCCCCAAGACCTATCAGCATGGCAGGTCCGCCAAGTACGATGATCAATGATCCCGGGAGAACGATCGAAGCGTCTTTTAGAGCATGCTGAGGTCTTACCTGAATTATAATTATAGTGTCAGTCTTGCCCATCTGATAGGGCATAACAAGCCTTAGATCATGTCTAGAGGAAGAAGTACTCCCAACGCATGCCTTAGGGTTCATAGGTTTAAAGGAGGAGTATGATTTTCGAAAACACCTACAGTGCCTAGTCCACCGGCGAGCATTATTGGCTTGTGGTACCTATGTGTCAAGATCAGCACTGGATCTCAAACAGTATTTGTTGAACGGAAGTCGAAAATTGTACTCACCCTCTAAGTTCATGGTTACCGTTTTCTATTGGAATCTTGACTAAGAAAGTTCGAAAAAAACCAGTAATACTTGGACGCCCAAATTCATTGTTGGTAGCTGCAGCCCCAATCGGAGCTGTTGCCCTTAGTATTGGACATCCAGCAGATTACAGGAGACTTACCCATTTGCATTATGTCAAGACCGCTGGCTATGTGACTCGGTTTCGATTCTTTGATTTCCCAAGGCTGATTGAACCCTGGAATAAGTAGGTTTGAGACACTGAAGCCAGTCAGTCCGGCCTTTGGGCGCGAACCCCTACCGACCGCCCCTTCGTCTCGGAGTTCTCCACCGCACTAGCAAATCTCGAAGTCAGCACTTTTAGTTACAGATGGGATAATAGGTAATAAGAGTTGTCTAGGGAGTCTCAGGGAAAGAAATGAAGCCTGAAAGTGCCTTACGCCCGTCGCGGCCCCAGGAAAAGGTGATATCGCAGTTGGATGATTGTGCGTCTCGGCTTTTATGACGTAGTACACAGACTCCTTGGTCTGTGTCCATTCTCTATTTTGTTGAGGCGAAAAGAAGGTAGCGCTCTGGCTTTCCGGCGCGTCAAGTACAGCTGCGTTATCGCTGTAGGCACTCACAACGTGTCCAGGGTTTTCATGGTGCGTATTTCGGATCATAGAAAATAAAGAAAGGTCTTTCTTGACGCCATCGATCTCGAAAGAAGCGTTAAATTGTTTGTGCCTGCAGTGTTCTGAGAGTTTAGAAGTTTTCGAGGAACACGGTTCTTCCAGAATTACCTGAATTGATCTGAGCAAACATATATAACTCCACATCAAAAGGGGACCTCCCCAGTTCTTTGAACTTAGTGACCAGGTATTCGATCTCCGAATCGTCGAGTGCAAGTCCCATAGTCTTGTTGGCATTGCGAAGGATCTCTTGGGCATTGCTACCTTGAGCGAAGAGATCAATGGTCTTTGCAGGAGCGGGAGTACTTATTGGAATAAGCCCTGATTCTTCAAGCCTGAGATAGAAAGAAATTTCGCGAAAGGTACGTACTGCTCTCCAAACATGGCTTCGAGATCAGGCATAGTCGTGCCTATATCTTCGGTCATCCTATCATGTAGCTCTTTCTTGGCCTTGCCCTCATCGAAGTCTTCGTCCAGCCAGAGCTTGACGATTCTGCCTCTCTCAATCCTCTTCACGACACCCCCAAGTCCACAAGCTTGGGTGATGCTACTAGCCTCAGACGACCACGGGGATATGGATCCCTTCCTTGGCTGTATGAACCATGTGGCAACATTCTTTCCGTTGTCTTCCTCAATATCAACATACTCTTCGCCGTACGCGAGGATTTGGTCAAGCTGGTCCCGGTTGAAGTCTACAGCGGCATCCCCAGCATGTAACGATACAAAGTGAACCCACCGAGCACGAATATCTATGACATGAAGCTGATCGATCAGAGATTTTCTTCGGAATTCGGTCAGGGCACTTTTGCCAAGGAACGTAATGTAGGACATTCTGAGTATCGAAGCATCAGTGGGTATCTGATTATTCGATATTTTCTGACAAGATTCATTCCATGATCATAATTCTACGGTCATGATGTAGGCATCTTTGAACTCGTAGCCTTTTTCTTCTGGTATTTGAAGAAGTTAAAGAACGAGGGAAGGTATGCAATAGGATAACGGAGAAATTTATGTTCAACTTTCTCTCACGTGGTCTTTGTTATCTTATCAGATGAGACGAAATCAATGTTTTACGGAAAGTCTAGCGAGGCTAATGCGCGTAAAATACGGTAAAGCACTCTTGGCATCAGGCAACGCTCGTAAATAACACGTGAGTACACACTCAAAGTAATGGTATTTGTCGTGGCTTCAGCATTGAAATCTCTCTTTTCAACCTTTATACAATCAACTTTACTTATTGGCACAAAGGCTTCGCCTCAAATATGGTTGGACGAATCGGTCCAGAATATTAGGATTTGATGCAGCATGGTAGAAGGGAATCAATGGAGGCCTCCTGGCGAGGAGGAAGAAGAAGAGGAAGAAGAAGTCGATGAAGCCGTGAGTAAGATCTTTGCTTGACTCGTTACAAGACATCTTATTTCATCCCACATAGGCCTACAAGTCCGCCAGAGATGCCGTGCTTTTCGTGATCGAAGTCAGCCCATCAATGCTCACGGCCCCACCTCCAACGGATGCGAAGAAGCAGGAGCGGGACACTCCGACCTTGGCAGCATTGAAGTGCGCATATGCTTTGATGCAACAACGCATCATTTCCAACCCAAATGATATGATGGGTGTTCTGCTTTACGGCACAAAAGAAACTAAATTCCAGGAAGAAGAGGACGCTCGTGGAGGGCAGCCTTACCCGAACTGCTACCTCCTTTCGGACCTTGATATTCCTGCAGCAGACGATGTCAAGGCTCTTAAGAGTCTAGTCGAAGACGAAAATGAGTCGCACAAGCTTCTTGTACCGTCTACCGAACCAGTCTCCATGGCCAACGTCTTGTTCTGCGCGAATCAGATTTTCACTACCAAAGCGCCGAATTTCACATCAAGGCGTCTGTTCATCGTCACAGATAACGATGACCCACACGCAAAAGACAAGCCGTTAAAGTCTTCAGCCGCAGTCCGGGCCAAAGATTTGTACGATCTGGGTGTCATTATCGAACTGTTTCCCATCTCAAAGCCGGACCGTGAGTTCGATAGGTCGAGATTCTACGATGTGCGATCTCAACTCCATAATGTTTTCTGTTGAGGCTGAATTTCTGTAGGATATCATTTACAATGCATTGCCTACAGACCCAGAAGCTCCTGCGCCGATTTCCGGCGGAGTCGCTCCTTCGTCAACAAGCGATGGTATCTCTCTACTTACATCACTCCTCTCGTCTATCAACTCCAAAGCCGTCGCGAAAAGAGCTCTGTTCTCTTCTGTGCCATTTGAGATTGGCCCCGGCTTCAAAATTTCCGTAAGGGGCTATATCATCTTCAAACGCCAAGAACCTAAACGCAGCTGCTACGTCTGGCTGGAAGGTGAGAAGCCGCAAATTGCTACCGGAGTGACTACCCAAATGGCCGACGATACCGCCAGAATAGTAGAGAAAGTAGAGATCAAGAAAGCGTACAAATTCGGTGGAGAGCAGATCACGTTCACTCCGGAAGAAGTTTCAAATCTTCGTCACTTTGGCGACCCAGGAATCAGAATCATCGGCTTCAAACCATTGTCAATGCTACCTATTTGGGCTAACACTAAGCCCTCCACATTCATCTATCCTTCCGACGAAGACTATGTCGGCTCAACTCGCGTCTTCTCGGCACTGCAGCAAAAACTCCTCAAAGACCAGAAAACCGGTCTAGCTTGGTTCGTCGCGAGAAAGAATGCCACGCCAGTAATCGCTGCTATTCTCCCCGGAGCCGAAACGCGAGACGAGAAGGGCGCCCAAATCATCCCACCTGGCATGTGGCTCACACCCTTACCGTTTGCAGATGACATCCGACAGAATCCAGAAACGACCCTCATCCGCGCACCTGAAGGGCTCATAGATCGCATGAGGGAAGTGGTTCAGCAGCTGCAACTCCCCAAAGCTGTATACGACCCCCGCAAGTATCCCAATCCGGCCCTGCAATGGCACTATCGCATCTTGCAAGCGATGGCGTTGGAAGAAGACCTCCCTGAGAAGCCGGAAGATAAGACGGTACCCAAGTATAGGCAGATTGACAAACGAGCGGGACCGTACGTCATCGACTGGGGTCGTGAGCTCCACAAGGAATATGAAGAGTGGCGGAAAGAAAATGAAACGTCATCCGTTCCTGCAAAAAGGGCTGCGCCATCTGGGAAAGGTGAGATGCCGGATCGGAGTAAGAAGGCGAAGAGCGCGGGTGCGGAGGAAGGTCCAAGCGATGCGGAGATGAAACATGCGTATATGAAACAGGAGCATAAGAAGGTGCGTATTCGGTTAACAGGAAGGATTGCTATGAGCTAAGCTAATTTGGACTACTCTTTTCCAGATGACGGTACCGCAGTTGAAAGCTTGGTTGCAGGGGAAGAGTATGAGTGTTGGTGGGAAGAAGGCTGATTTGCTGGAGCGGGTGGAGGAATTCTTCGAGCGGAAATGATGGGGAAGGTGCAGTGAGGGCTGCAGCATTGGACGTTGAATGCTGTGATGGGAAAAGTATAACGAGATAGTCGCTAGGCATGTATGATACCCGGAAGCAAAAGCCTATTCAACGATAGTTGTGGCCCCTTATGTGGCCACGAGATATCCGCATTTCCAATGTTTGTGACTTTGATATATCAAGAGATAGACCTTTGGTTTCCTGAAATAGCTGATTCTTGCAATGAGATCGAAGTAGACGGATCACATCTTCATTCATCTTGCCGAATATGGGTATCTATATACAGAACGTATTTCCAACCATGTGCTAGCAATGCCCATACACATCGCAATAGCATTGCTCCTCCGGGGGACAACTGTGTAATTGAAATTAGCAAACCGATTCCCTTCAACCATTCTCACCCATCCACCACGCGCAAGGGAAAAGCAAGACTCACTATACAGCGTCCTTTCCAAAAATCACATGCCACAGAAACTCCAGCACCCTCCCGCTCTTCGCATCGCTCTTCTCCGTCTCGACAATCCACTCCCGAAACCGCTCATAATCACCCAGCGGCCTCGCCAGCACCTGATCCCTCGACACGGCAAACTGCGCACAGCACGCCGCCCCCACCAGCGCCGGCGCCTCCCCATCACCATCCGCAGCCTCTGGCCCCTTGCTCGTCCCCGCAAACACATCCCTCCACACCACCGGCGTCACATGCGCGTTCCGTCTGTGCGCCTCCAGACAGCCCGGGTTCCAATTGCAGCGCAGGTTCACGTAGCCGTTCTGCTGCACAAAGGGGAGCCGGAGGGATCGCAGGGCGTCGACGTTGTCGTGGAGGGGCGTGTCGGTGTGCCAGGCGGAGAGGAAGCCGGCGCGGTGGGAGTGCAGGAATGCGAGGGTCGAGGGGAGGGAGGCGTAGTGGTCGATTATGTAGGTGAGGTAGGCCATGGCTTCGCGGCCTTTGTTCATGGGGGTCGTGAGGGCGGCGCTGGTGGTGTTGGGGGTGGGGTTCACGGTGTAGATGGCTGATTGCCAGCTGTGCGGGGGTTTGTTAGTGGAAGTAGGCTGGAGGGAGAGAGAACGTACTCTGGTAGGTGTTCGGCGACCCAGTCTGTGTTTTCCTTTTCCGTCTTGGCCATGATGACGACCTTGTCGCTGGGCTCGCCGCCGTAGGTTGGGATGTTCTGCGCGGGGGCATGCTGGAAGGTGGTTTTCCAGGAGTGGGAGACGTAGGTCGAGACGCCGTATTGGTCCCAGATGTCTTCGAGCTTTATTTTGACGATTAGGAGGAGGATGATTGAGACGATGGAGGCACTCAGAGCGAAGCGCAAGGCTAGCCTCATCGTTGCTCTAGGACGGCTGTATGAGGGGAGAAGAAGGTATGCGAGGGTACGCAAGAATTAATGGGCATCGAGGCATCTGCGTCTTGGTAGGGATCATCTCATGTCTTCTTTCCTAGATACTCGGCCCAATGTCAGTGATTTGTAGTTGTGGCTGGCAGACCACTCAATCTGTTATTGAATCCTTCTGTGTTTGATACGGCGAGGACACGAATTGATAAGTTATCGATAAGCTGACAGCGACCTCTACAACCTAAAGATCATATTCTCAGAATAAGACCTTGGAATAGGTACACTCCTGTGGAATCATACGTCAAGGAGATTATGTCATAAGGAAACCATACCCCTAACCTATATATTCACCCTTCCTTAATTATCAAATCCGTATGACTGTCTTCTCTACAAACCCTCACTCGTCCCCTTGACTACACCATGGCGTTTTGCTAATCTTATATACTTCATCTACGGACTCGAAACTGGGCCAGAAAGCGACTTCACGCTTTGCACAGCCTGATCCTTTAACATCTGAACGAGCCAGCCTCCTCGAACCTTGACGTCCAATCCACCAGGCTGTATAAACATGGAAAAGGCGAAGCTTTCGACTCAGGTAAATCGAAGATCTCGATCTCAAGGTCCAATGTCTAGACACCGGAAAGACGTTGATCCTGATTCTGATCTTGATCCTGATCTTTCTTACATCGAAACGGTTTCTACATACCAACTTGCCCAGCAAGCTCTCATTACATTCCTTCGTCGCATTTTCAGAGAAGGCGATTTTCATGTCACGCAGTCTGGTGATGTGTTTCAAATAAAACTTCCACGGCGTCTTACCGAAGAAGAAAGGAACGAACTCCTGGACTCAAGGGCGCATCCGAATGACAAATATTACCATGGTCTGCGGAAAATGTCAGATTCGGATTCAGAGACAGAGACGGATATGTCTTTCGCAAAGGCCGCTGGATTGAATACTTTGGATCGCCAGTCATTAGCCCCCATGATCCAGGAATCCAAACAAAATGCTTTCAAAGTACCTTCGGAAGACAATGTCAAAGACCTTAATCTGGTATATAGCGTGTCTAACATGCATATTGGTCGTCATGGCGTTGCTAGCTCCTTATATTCGATCAAGGTTTCGCAAGGTTTCACAAGCAAGGTCTTTGAAGTAGACGCTCGCTGGTCATGGGATCGAAAAGATGGATCTCAGTCTGATATACCACAAGGTTTCAAAGTTGCTGTGAAAAGGCTGTCGCGGCATACAGAACGCGGACAGTTTTGTCAAGAATACGATGCTTTGAAAGCAGCCACCCGAGACAATCATCGGAATATTGTTAAGCTTCTGAATGCTTTCAGATACGAAGACGAGAACAAGGTGATTCGCTATAATTTCTCGTTTCCTCTTGCTGTTGGCAACTTAAAAGAGCTTTTCAATCACCACCCGCGTAAATACTCCTATGAGAGCAACTCGAAGCCCAGCCTCACCACTTGTCGCTTATCAGACGATTTTTTTTGGATAGCAAACAAAAGTCTGTGGTCAGAGTTTGAAGGCCTAGCGAGCGCTTTGACCCATCTCCACGAAAGATGTCATATCGCTCATTCGGACATTAAGCCGTCTAATGTACTCCTCTATGGGCCCTATGGAAGCCCCCCTACAATTACTGCCAAGCTTACGGATTTCGGCTTGGCTGTCGATCTCAATACTAGACTGACTTGGCAGCTCGGATCAAAAGAAGCTCAGTCAGCATGGCAATATGATGCACCAGAGATCCGGACTGCATTCCAAAAAAGCCAAAATCCGTCCTCACCGACGGAGCCTACCGGACAGACCCATGACTTAAATGCTGAGCAACTCATGAGTGGGGATGTTTGGAAATTAGGATCTGTTTTCATCGAAATGCTGACCTTCTTGATTGAGGGTCTCGACAGTACACTCCGATTCCGCGAATTCATTACTACTACTGTCGGGGAGCTAACTTCGGATGATTTGAGTGACCTTCGATTTGACGATGGCGAAAAGGCCAAAATCGAAGTACTGCAATGGCTTTCGCTCTTAGCGACCAAGGATCCTCGAGCATATGAGATGCATCATCTACTGCGATCAATGTTCGACAGAAGTCCCAAGCGACCATCGTCAGGTCATGTAGCACGGGTTTTGAAGAGTTCCAGTCTTTGCACTTACTTTGACGGAGCAAGAGTTCTAAACTTTACACCATCCAGTCTTCTTCGTCGCCCATCCATTGTTGATCGATGCAAGCAAATGATAGAGACAAGACTCGGCTACCCTGTGGATTGGCGGCCATTCAAGGACGTAAATCGATCGTGTCTCCCGGACTATTCAAGAATTTCGTGGCACTGGTCCAGCACAAAGCTTTACATTGATGTTCCAGACGATCAAGCCCAAGTATACAAGGATAGATGTCAAGCTGTCTCAGATATTACGGAACCAGCCTTGCATCCTTCTCAATCCAGCTCCTCTGGATCTGTCCCGCCTTTGCATTCAGATCGACAAAACCTATCTCCATTCACAATAGATATGGGCTCATCGGCGAATAATTATCCATTATCTGCACTTGTAGGCTCCAAGAGCCAAAATAGGCTCAACGACAAGGTTAACAACGGGCCTGCGACCCAGAGCCAAATCTCAGAACAAAGCTTATACAAAGAGATCTACTGGTGTGTGGATAGGGCGTGGTCAGAGCCCCGAAGCACAAATCTCTGCTCTTTGCGAGAACAGCGTGAACTGCGCGACGACGAATCCCTATGTAGACTCTTGATAAAGGAGTACAATAGAGTCCGTGCATGGAAAGGAAGGTTCCTTTCATGGAAAAGCTGCCTAGGGATTGAATTTATCAAGTTTGCAAGGACTTCCATTGGCCGTGACTCTATAATTAGAGTGCAGATAGGCCTGCCTCCCTTGGCCCACCCTTCTTATGAGATGTTACGCTTGATACCGGAAGGAGTCCACATGGAAATTGCAGCGAGTGAGCTCATCGCTGGCATATACCAACCTGAAGGGGGCAGAGGCAGGACGAGCCTGCTGGATATGATTCCCAAGCGGAATATGCTTCAACCTGTTGGCGATAGGGGCTCGGAAGATTGGGGCATGCATGCGCTGCCGAGATTTTCGCTTTGGAAAATTCTAGCTTGGATCGCATTTCTGACTATTCTCGGCCTTGCCTTTGTGATATTTTGGTTGGTCTCTGTAAGCAAGACGGATTTGCAGAATGCGTTCATCCCTTTTACGTTTCTTGCGACAATGGTAATGATTGGCCTTGGAGTCCCGCAGCTCCTCGAGATCGACTGAGAAGGTATTGGGAAACCACCACATATTCTCAGTACTGAACCCTAGGATCCTGTCACGTTTGCGGACATTGACCGGAGTTTATCAACTATTCATATCGACGCACGGGGGCTGATGATGCGCTGAAGGGGAATGTTTCCCTGTCTCTAATTGCTTTTCACTAGGTATTCCTGCAGATCAGTCCGCACCATACATACAGGACGTCGGGAAAGTACCACATATTCTCAAATTCTGAGCCCTCGGATCCCGTTATTTTGACGTACCTCTGCGGACATTGACTGAAATTCGTCAACTACTCATATCGACGACGCACAGGGGCCGAGGATGCGTTGAAGGGGAACGGTCCCCCGTGTCTGACTGATTGGTTAGTGTGATTTCTGCAGACGTACAACATATGGGGGCTTGGTTCTGGGGAGGGTTGTGATGGGTTTTGTTGCTTGGAAAGCTGTTTGTTGGAGTATGTGTTAGGGGTGAGCTACAGACCAAGGTGGGTAAATCGCAACAGTGGTAAAATGTGTAGTGACGGCTCAGACAATGTTTTGAGATTTGCTATCCTGACTCTATCGCGCTCGTCTCTATTGCTACATTCTGCGATCTTGAGAAACGGACCGCTTCGAAACAGCCCATGTCACTCAATCGACCGTAACGGAATCCATTGCTCCCTTTGGCCCCAACCTAATCCCACCCATCCCACGCATCCCCCTCATCAACGAACGAATTATGCGCCTCCCGCATATGCCCATAGCACTTGCCCTCCTCATCAAACGTCTCCAAGCAAGCCCAACACATATGCACCTTGCAATTGGCGCACTCCATATGATTACACCCGTACGACTTCTCAATCGGCACCTTGCAGACCGGACAATCCTTGACGTCGTTCTCCCGCTTCCACGCCCGAAACTCCTCGTCGCCCTGCGTGCCGAGGCGCTGGTAGAGGGCGCAGGTCAGGCCGTCGTGGCTCGTGACCTGGCAGGTGGTGCAGATGGGCGTCAGGCAGGCGGGACAGGTGACGATGACGCCGGAGGCGGAGACGCGGTAGGTCTGGTGGCAGTCGGGCGTGGGGCAGTATTGGAGGCTGTGGGGGTGCGTCCGCACGTGCGTCGCGAAGGAATCCTCGAGCAGTTGTTCGAAGAGGTCCGGCGGCAGGGCGGTCTTGATGTCGTGGATGGCAAGCACGCGGAGACAGGTTGCCCGATCGCCGTAGCAGCGGACGGGCAGGTCTCCGTCGCCGGCCGACGAGCATTGGCTGGCGAAGCAGCTGCCGCAGTAGAAGTGGCCGCACGGCGTGCGATAGGCATCTTCGGCTTCGGTCCAGCAGACGACGCAATCTGGCCGATTGGTATTCTTGTCCAGGGCCAGGTTCTCGAGGTGAGTCGCGACGTTTTGGTCTAGGAGGGCACGTGCTGTCTCCAGGTCGCGAGCCGAGCCTGTGATGGTGATGATCTGCGGTCGTTGGCGGATGTCGAGGCTGGCCTTTTGCTTCCCGAGTGTCGCTACGATGCGGCGAAAGCCCCCATATAACGCTTTCTTGAGGTCTTCGGGGCCCAAGGAGATGTGGTGGGTCATCTCCATGAGGCTATCCAGCTGTTCGATCAGTGCGCTTCGAAGACTTGCCTTGCTGTCCACGGATCCATAAAGGGCAAGTCGATGCATCCTCATGTCCCTGTAGATGTATCCTTGATGCGTGCGACTCAGCTCGTTGAGGTATACTAGGCCGCCAGGACTGGCGAAGAAATCGTCCCATATCGCGGACTCCGCATTCATTGCCACTTCACCAGCAAGAATTTTCTCAAAAGCACTCTTTGCCTTCGCAACCGCTTTCGCATCTTCTCCGTACAAACGAATCGCAACAAGCTTCTGCGTCGCGTTGGCCGGAGGATACGCTTTGAGATGTACGTGTCCAGCGTCCCATATTTGAGATCTGAGTTGGTCAACATCTGATCGGACCGCTCTGTACATGGCTTTCGGAACGTTGAACTTGACCGATATCAGGGGGCTAACGAAGAGTTTCGAGTTCCCGAGTTCAGCCATTTTCTGCCCGCTTAGCTGATTGGCGGCCTTGCGCGCATCCTCTGCTGTATGGAAACGTGCGATGGCTTTTACTTGCGTAGCGCTCGTGGTGGAATTAGGCTCCCATGCCTCCAGGGGACCGATCTCATCGAGCAGAGATTTGACGCACTCTTCAGCTTGGCTCAGTGACGTCGAATACGAAGTCTTGCCCATGATTAACTTCGTCGGTGTGAGATGGCTAGGTATGTGTCGTTCAATTAGTGACTGTGGGGTGGAGGCGTCCAAATTTCCAATTTGTACGGAGGTGATTGTTGGTTTATCAGGTCCAGGTCCAGATCGGTGCTTGGGGATTTGTAGAGTGGCCTGGATCTTGCGTCTTGCAATTTTGAAATCTCTGCTGATGATGAATCTTTCAGTTGCTCTAGCCTTGCCAGTATTATCGTACTGCAGCCACGCAACTCGTGAGGGCTTGTACCAGATACAGCTTACAGTACTCATCTGGAGCCGATTCGCTGATGACTCGGATGTCACCCCGACCTGCAGTATACTCACCACGATGCCAGAAACACGACTTCCTTCCACGCCGGTGTCGGCCTTTGATTTGAGCCTCTGTGCGAATCCCGAGTCTCTGATCCTGGCAATGGCAACAGTAGAAGGCGGTTTCGCCACGGCCTTGACGCGTATAGATGATAGAGGGACATTCTCACCGAGCGTAGCCATGAACCTTTGGAAAGCTTCTGCATCATGATTCGGCTGCAGAGAGGTCATCTGGACAGCAGAATAGTCTGATGGAAACTCCAGGTCGGAAACCTGGGCTCCGGGGCCGAACGAGACAGATGCACCCCGCAGATTGCGTGTTTCCAAGTCCCGCGTAGACCGTTCAGATGCAAGCATAGGGTAATCCCCAACCTTCCTGTCCTGAACATGAATCGGCTCGGGTGCCGCATTGACGTCTTCGGGTTGCACCTTGTGTGTCTCGTTCGAGGTGGATGGACCTGCATTCGAATGCTCATAAGGGCAGTCATTACCCTTATTGCAACGCCCAAGCAAATAGAAGCGGCATGGTGTCCTTTTCGTCTGCGCAGCAACACCCGTCGAATTGGTCAAGAGTGGCTGAGGAACAATGGTGACAGCTCCAGATCGTAGGTTGCCAGAAGAGCTTGCAGCATGCCTATAGGTGCAGGCCTCTCCACGACTACAAGCACCCAAGGCGAAGAACTTGCAAACCTTTTGAACCATGATCCACGTACTTTACAGTCAAAGCTGCTGCCGGGAGGAGTCTGACGATGTGGGAATGAGATTATCTTAAATATACCTGTACTTTTACTTCTAATGATAATAATTCATATCAGCAGTGGTTGAAGCAGATCCGCTGAGGTGAGAGAGTCAAGAGCCCAGGCTGGGCGTGTTGAATGAATATATGACATGGATGCGGGGCTTAACCTCGTGACCATCTCAGCCAATTAAATGGACAAGCACAGCTGGGCACCCGCAGAGCACCCGCAGCACTTGCATGATTGGAGTTTCGTGCCGACAAAGGGAAGCTCTCACTTTGCCGTCAGAAAGTAGCTTCGAGGTAGGTGTTCATGCATCACACTTTAGTTGACATGTTCCCATGCACTACAACAGTTCGAGATATGCTTGAGGTTTGAGTTGAATTAACACATGGACATGAATCGTCGTCGTCAAACTTGTTCATTGCTGGCCACACAAGATGGAGGTATCATCTCAAAGAAGCCGGGCCCTGGGGCTGAAGTTAAATACATTTCATTGCTCGATATCTACTGTACCTGCCCTTGAGCATGTCATGCTTGTAGAAAACGCCGCGATCAAAATCCCTATCGCTGTATTTCGAATCTCAAAATATCAGCGTACCATTTACCGAGAAGACCTGCAAGATATGCTCGTAAAGCCGTGGACCTTCCAGCGCCACCACCAACCCTCAGAAGTCCTGCAAGCCGACGTAACATGCCGACGTAACATGTCGACGACAAAACGCAGCTCAAGTTTCTATCCCCTAAATCTTGGGACAAAAACCACTCTGCCGTCTATTTGCAGAGAAAGGGTCGTAGAGGTCGTAGTACAAATTACTGGGTATAATGCATCACAACAAGATCAAGTAATTGGAAGGCGCGATGCCTATTGCAAAGTTAGTAATGAGTAATGGCTTTTGAGCTTTATGCAGAATGCTCACCTGTCTCCCCAGTCTCCTTCTTCGCTTGCCACCATCTTCCACTCACGTCTGAAACTTCCAAGATCTCGTGCTTCGAGAAGCTAATCTCGTTCGCATCATCTGGGTTGGCTTCGTAGGAATATATTGCCTTTGCGCGGTATGGGTACTCTGTAGGAGAGGTGACATCGTTTCGTGGATCATGGTGTTCAGCGCCCATTCCGCCCATGGGTGCTGCTGCGGATGTCTGGTTTGTTGGTGACACGGATCGGGCGCCTTGTCCAAAGCGTTGTTGTGAGCTTTGTTGGCCTGCCAGACCACCTGGGTAGCCTGATACGGGCGATGAGGTCTCGAAGCCATTCAGTTGCGCTGAAGTGTACATCTGTGGTGCGTGGTTCCCCATGTGGGTGGTTTCTTGTCCACCGGGAGCATAGTGTGGGCTTATAGGTCTACTGTTGCGCGTTGAGCCGCGTTGCTGCTCTTTATGCAGAGCAAAGGAGTCGATTAAACTTCGGTGCGTAGCTTGAGGCGTTGAGCCAAAGTAGAAGATCCATACAATCTGGGGACTTTAGTGGGCGTCTTGATACGAGAAAGGGGCGACTAACCATGACCATAGAGAGAAGGATAAAACCAGCTGCTGCGGCTTCCTTGTCACCCTCTGGAGAGTACACCAAGTCATTGATAATGGACGTAGAGTAGGTGAGACCAGCGGCTAGGAATCCAACAATCTATCCACAGTCAGCGTTGTACGAATATTGGGTGGAAGAGTGTGCATACAGCAACATGGTATGTTTGTGTCGCGTCGGAACCCACTACCACAAAAACGCCTACAATGACACAGAATAGGTATGCTATTGCCCACCAAGCGAAGTTTGGGAATGTGCCTCTGACGGCGGAGATGATGGAGGCGATGAAAGTGATGAGCCAAGCAAGCTGTCGGAGATATCTGTCAGCTCCCTTCTTGTCCCATGCGGCCAATTGCGAGTGTGAATGGACACATACGTATGCTATTGATATAGTCGCAAGCGCAAACGGGTCTCCAACAATGTGTCCTAGAAACCTTCAGTGAATGCTCTCTTTCCAATCTGACGCAAGTATTACCAAAGCTGAATCTCCGTATTCCTCCTCGGCCTGCGTTTGCTTCCAGGTTGCCATTCATTTTGTGCAGTGATGGCGAGTGATAGCTGTCGTATGATGATGGCATAGAGAAGCCAGATCCAATGTCAAATGTCCTCCTCCTGCTACGCAATTATTCCTTGACAACAGTATGCCTTGATGGTGCAATTCCGTTGGCGTGATACTGGATAAATGGATCACGTCGCGGGGTTGGGATTGTGGAAAATGAGTGTGGTTGTTGGAAAGGGTCTTTGAGGATCTGCAGTGTGGTGAGGGATTTTGATTAAAAGAGTTGGGTTTTCGCACTGGCCAAGGAAGTGCGAAGGCGAAGTATTGGCCGACTGGGTGTTGCTCGAAGCAGTATTAGTAGTGCAAGATGCAGTGAAGGAGCGTAATGGGCGGAGAGTGTGAGTGGTTGGAGATGGTTTGTTGAAAAGTTGTTGAAGTTGCGACAAGAGGAGTGGAGTGGTCGGCTGCCGTTTCAGGTTGGTTGGTTGTGGTAGGCAAGCGCCTTCCTAAATTTAAATCCCTAGGACTTTCAGGACTGACACTGACACTGAGACCGAGACCTAGAGGTCGACCAGAGCCGCTGTCCAATGAGTCGACTCGATAGAATAGACGCCGAGAGTAGTCGCAACACCGCTGCTGAGCTCGTGAGTCAGAGAGTGCTCGTTGGTAAGGTGGAAGGATGGTCTGTCCTCAACTGACGAGGAAAAGGCGAACTCGAAGACACGGCTTGGTTGAATGAGGCAGTGGAGATTACAAGGCTGAGAATTATACCCGTATGGAGTCTTTGCACCGCGACAATGCTAATTCCAGGGACCACTGGAGACGGACAATAGGAGGTTCCAGATCCCACACCCTGCTCGCCTTACACTTACAGGGACCCACTCGGCTAACAAACGGTTTTTCCTTATTGCTCGCATCTTTAAAATTAAAATATGCATACAATACCGAGTAATAATTTACCACATAGTATTATTCTATTATTCTACGCATTGTTTTTCAGTCAGCCATGGTAGATCAACATGACAATCAAATCAACTCTTTGTTCTAAATCTATCCTATCCCAACTGCACAGCCGAGCTCAGCACTTTCAGAATTTCCCTCCTATTTTCCCGGACGGAACCGTTCACTTGCATTGCGCTGCGCGTGTGTCGAGTCGTCGGAATATCAGCGCGAATCATTGCGCCGACCGCTTGACACCTAGCCGTCTGTCTCGGAGATGGCCCAAGTGTTTCTTTGCGGGTAACCAGTGAATCACTGATCCCCTTTCTTTGTCCCCTACATATGCCACTGGGCATTTCATGGGAAATCGGAGAATCATCCTGATGAAGACGCGCGAATCAAGTATACTTGTCCAGATGTAAAGCCCAACACAGCCCTTCGCTCCCCTCCCTCGACCCTACTGTTGTACATATACTCAGCCTTCTCAGACACCAAAAACATCCATCACCCCCCATAAGCCTTATCCTCCTCCCCCTCTTTCGCCACCCTGCCCTCTTCCCTCCTCACCCTCTTCTCCACCTCTAGAACCCTCCCCTCCCACTCAGCCCAGCACTCGCTCTCCCCCAGCACCCCCAGCTCATACCACCTCTGAATCGCCCTCGCACTCCTCGTCCGCAGCGCCGCCATCTCCCTCGCCTGTTCATCCTGTAACATCTCCAGCCTCTCCAGCCGTGCGTGCAGCGAGATCAACGAAGCGGAAGCCTCGACCGGCGGGATCGGCAAGTCTTTGATGGCGCTGAGACGTGACGCCGTCGTCTGGTAAGACGGCGCGCACGAATTGACAATCGCTGTGATTTCCGGTGTAGATAGCGTCGTGGGGACGTCGGTGGTGGCGGGATGGAAGAGGTCAGGGTACGAAGCGCCTGGGTTACTGCACATCAGTTCGGAACTCCGTTTCGAGGCAGGGCATCACGCACTCAGCCTGAGCAAATCACTCACGACCGGCGATCTGGACGAGAGCCGCCCGAGATCATGTTCCAGACGGGCTAGTCGAGCGTGCACGGTATGGTCCTGCCCTTGCGCTGTGACTTTCTGCAAAGTATCCTCCGCTTCGTCACTGCCGCTGAGGTACCATTGGATTTTCCGCAGGCGAACTTCGAGAGAGTCGAGGGTGGCAAGGACAGTCTTGGTGGCAGGCTCGCTCATTCTGGACTCCGAGGGTTGAGCTTTGACTTGTCTTTACATGGTTGGTGTTTGGATGATTGCGGGTTGGATAATGGAATGTCGGAAAGATTGGGATTGCGACGCCGACGCTAGCCCTTAGCGTTCCTGGCTCTAAGACCAGCGCTAGCTCGAGATTTGCAAGATAGGTAAGTAAAGATGGCCAAGTTTCACAGAACAAAGGATGAATATTCCCAGTATTTAGAAAATAAGTATTTACGATTAAAGCGCTACAACTACGGAGGTCTGTACCAAAAGTCCTGGACAAGAGGGGTTCTTGAGTGAGAAAGAGTCTTATGATTCCGGGACCTAGAGAAATGACTTGTATGGGTTTAAGGGATTTGACCCCTAGAAAATGGCATCTTAGTACTTTTAAGGAATCTTTTCACATTTTGTTGAGGTTGGCATGTACGGGGCTTGGCGTCCAGGACTTTTGTGCAGACCTCCGTATATAGTAGGTAATGCACAGCCATGACCCAAAGTCAAGCCCCTCTCCAAAATATCCGACGAATATAGATATAAAATAGACAGGTGCATGCAAAATCATATATCCCATACCTCATCCATGCTCGTAGAGTCCCTCGTGTCGCGTTAGATGTTTGTACAAGATGATATTGCAGCATTCCAAATTCCTATCCAGAACACATTGATACAGAATCCAGATATCCTCGCTTCTCACCCAAGCAAATTCCCATATGTTCAAACATTTCAAATGTCGTTATTGATTCAATCGGCTTCACATCAGCCCATGAGCGGTACATACATCTTGATAAGGCCAGAAGCCCTCAAGAACTCGTCCTTATCTATACAGGTGTCAGCGCTTTCTTACAAGTCAGCACCAGTATATGATCCACTTACGTTCCGTATCCGCAAAAACCAGCGTCGTCTTCCACCGCTTCCTATTCGTCGCCTCTTCCCTAGCGCCGCCGCGCGTTGCAGCAGTCATGTGCTTAGTATCAACCTCGACGCCGCGCTTAAGCGCCAAAGCCTGGAACTCGACATTGTAGCTCATAGTGGAGTGTTCGCTCCGACATCTCGCTTCGAAGAGCGAGGCGGTGATCCAGCGGTTCGATGCTTCCTCTCCCAGCCTTACAGCTAGCTGAATCCGAGGCTGGCCTTCTTCCGCTGCTTTTTCCCAGAGCTGGACGGAGACGCCTTTGTACTGTTCTTTCGGGTTCTTGAGCAGATGACCCGTTTCGACGAGAAGTAATTTAGACAGCGGTCTGTAGAACCTGATAGTCCAGCCCGTTAAACCGTGCAAGAATCTCTTCAAGTCATGATCACAACCCAATTCGAAACGAGCTGCTTTGAATTCTGCCACCACGTCACTAAATTCTGGGGTGGGATCGCTGGCGTTGGGCTTGTATTGTAGCCTGGGTATTGTGGAGACATAATGGGAGATTTGGAGAGCCGGGAAGTCTATGATGCATGGCGTGCCGTTCTTGGTACTAATGATCCAATCGAGATCCCTGTAAGCGTAATAGATTTCCGTCGTATGTGGGCCTTTGGGATTCTTCTTGCTCAGCGCGATCGAGTGATATTGCTGGTCCGGTTCATCAACGTCGAACAGTCGATATATCCTAATGTCCTGGAAGGCGGATGGTAATTCAGTCTTAGTGGCAACCTGTGGCGGCATTTCGGTTGGGAGAAGGAGACAACTTTCAAAACTTTGAGCTTCTGAAGTGCTGCCGAATTCTAGGTCGATCTTCCGGTTGGGTTCGTCGGCTTTGTAGATGTAGGAGTAATGGAAAAGAAGGTTGCCCAGCTCCTTTTTTATCAATTGCCCACAATCGGACCATTTGATCGTGACTTTGGTCCCGCCAACTACCACCTTGATCCGGTCCAATGGCAGCCAATGGGATAGGCATTCGGGTTTGGTACTATCTGGAGGGGTGTTGACAACAAGGCGGCGTGTGGTTTTCCAACATTTGTCAGGCATCGACTCATAAATCCTCAGCCCACAAGAAGAAGTCTGGCTTGATACCATAGTCAGGGCCCTTCCATCCCCCAAGTTTACCCGTGGACTGGAGTCACTGTAGGTGCAGAAGGATGCCTGATAAATTGCAAGCTCTCCTGGACGGGGTTTGACTGCTTCTAGTGCGGCGAAGAAAACAAGTGGCTGAGCAAAGAATCCAATAGCGTTCTCGAGATTCACAAATTTAATTTCCGCTTCCTGCGTTGGAAAATTGATCGAGAAGAGTGTAGGGTCATCGCTGGCCTTATACTTCTCAAGGTCTTCAGCCACGAGTTTCCGTGATAAATTCACAGACCCTCGATGATTGCATAATGAGACGAAGATATCGCAGTTTTCGGCTGCAGTCCAGAGTAAAAGCAAATAAGGAGCGCTAGGAGATTTCGATCGATTGTACCTGCTACCAAGCTGCGCATTGACGAATGTTCGGAACAGTACCTTTTCATGTTGCATTCCAGCATTGTCCTGATCGATTTCGAACCACCGAAGGGCACTGACGGGATCATCCATCGCAGCCGGAACTCTTTCTTCAGCCTCTATCGTCTGCTCGAAGCTCTCGAGAAGGTGTAGGTCGTACTTGAGAAGCCCATCCCTTGCAAAGGACTTGAAACTCCGATCACTGTTTCTGGTTTCCAGAAAATCATTATGTAGAGACGCCGATAGATCCTTGATCATTTTCCTGACAGAAAAATACGAAAGATCTTGGTCCGCCTTTCCAGCAAGAACAACTTCTTCCAGTATCCAGGAGCTTTTGAGCAGATCTGCATATGCTTGCTCCGCTGAAACGGTACTGTGCCATCTGTTCTGATGCAGTGAAGGGTCCGTTCCCCTTCGTTTGGTTTCACTCTGGGTCAGTAAATGGGATATGATGCGAGATTTCACGAGCCACCAGATAGCCAGCCGAAGCCACCTTTCCAAGGGAATAGGAGGCTGAATAGATTCTAGGCTGCGCCTGAGAACGTCTTGGATATCCGAGGGGAGATTGTGCTTTTCTCTGTCTTGCGAAAGTACCAACGGCTGTTGAGTCTTGGATTGGAGAAGCCATTGGTCGGGAGTTGAGGGCTCACCCTCTGACAAAGCTTGGAATTCATTCAGGGACTTTCCATAATTAGGTACAACCCGATGCTCATCGACAGCAGAGTCGCCTGAATGCATACGATCGTGACAGCTAGAGCAGCTGGTCTTGGCTGTAGAAGTGCTGTAAGAGCGCGGCTTGAGTGTTGGGCTCTCCAGCACTTCCTGTACAGTCGACTCTGTACTACTGAGTGCTCTGTCGCGGAACGGGTGATACCCAGATTTGGTCGCTCTCGGCGATGGATCTGATATACTTGCTCTGGGATTGTACAGCGTTCTGGCTGAATCGATAGTCGCTATCGTGGTGGTCTTTTTGATCGGCGAAAGCCCACAGGTACAAGCTGCATCAACCTCTGACTCACGTCTGCTGCCAGGAGTCTTTCTATTGTCTATCCCATCCGCTGGCGACTTGAATTCAGTAGGTCTTGGCGAGTAGGGCTGAACCTCTGAATGATGAACCTTGCCAGCGGATGGGATAGAAGCATATTGGGCTTCCACGAGCGAGTCACTCCTAAGAAATGTTTAGTCCAACTTAGCAAAGAATTAGTATGACAGCCGTGACCTACCTGCCTTCCGACGATAAGACGAGCTGGAGGAGCTGCTGCTGGTCTTTGAATGTATCTCGAAATCCTTTGATCGCCTCCTGGTCTTTAGCCCAAGAGATGCGCTTGAAGAAAACGCCACGGTCACTCCATGCTTTGAATTGTCAGCATATCAAGACGCGCGTCAAGCCAAACAACAAGTTGGACTCACCCAGATTCTCGTATTTTGTTGTCAGGTCTCGGAGTCCGTAAAGGGTGTGGAAGCAACGATTAAGAACAGGTTGCGCTGCAACGCCATAAGACGGGTCCTTGGCATGATCTATCTGGCTCTTGATTCGATACAAGATACTTTTGTACACGTCAAGATCTTGTAGTAATTCGGCAAACTGCTCTGGAGCATCCCTTGCAACGACGATGACTCTAGAGTAGAGTGTATAGGCCAATTTGGTCAGGGCCACTGTGTCGCCAATCGGGGAGTAAGACATTCTAACACAGCCTTGGGTCGAGATGGAGATGAATTCTTCGATTATGATAGCAGATAGCGTCAAGGCCGAGTAAACGAGTCGGAGAAAAGCGGGTCAAGGGGATTCGGAGATGCAGCGCGTATTTGAGGCCCCAAGCCAAAGCTCGGAATTACGCAGGGGTGAGGGGAACACGTCATACGTGATCCCGTGTTCGTCGAGGTCCATCCAGACCGGCAGCTTTGGTGCTAAATGGGTAGGGAGATGGCGCAAGGCATCCTTCAGCCTTTTAATGAGTGCAAGGCATTGCAACAGCAAGGCAGACAAGAAAAGATATCTAAAGTAGTACAGTTTGCGACGAGCTGAGGCAGATGCGCTTAGAAGTACGGAGTAAGGTAGTCATAAAATTAATTATTGCTTCGGCCGTGGTCACACAGTCACACAGGACCCGTTACCATTAATGTAGCTTAGGTACAGTCATGCAAGAAAGCGCGGGGAAGTCATGATTGGGTAGCCTCACGAATCGCCTTCTTTTTTGGGGGTTAAGGGCACACCTAGGGGGCGGGTACATGCCGGCACTTGGCTCCTTTCTTATTAAATCATCGCTAAATCAAAGCATAAGAGTGCATGCGCCACAACATTGGGTACCTAACATTTGGTAACAGTTTAGCCTCGTAGTGCATTTGGCGGCCTGCACAGCCTGGCCATGAAATGATGAAACCCACGTCAAAGGATTCCCTACCACCCTACTCATCCTTACATCTCCGTATAAGCAGCCTGCTCCCAAAATTGAATCATGCATTTCTTTACTCCCTCGCGGCTTCATCACGCCTTTCTTACACAAGAACCTGAACGTCAACATTGCATTATCTGCGCGTGCACTCACTTCTTGAGAGCATGGCTCCATCAGAAAAGGCCGAATACGGCTACTTCACCTCCGAAGATGTGGATGCCGCTCCTGCAAACATCAATAGCGTCCTGGTCAATCCCTTCATCGGAATGCGACATGAGAAGATGGACGAGCTCATAGAAACCTTTATAAATCATACCAAGATCGAAGATATATACCACGAAGTCATACGAAAAGGTGCTTTCTTGGCTCAAGACAGTGAGGCATTCAGTGGCCCCCGCACCGACAGCCTTCGTCTCAAGCCAGACGAGCTTGAAGCCCTCAGACAAGAAGACCCTAAGATTGGAAATAAATGGAATCAGCCGTGGATACTATATGCACTGGTCGGTACGTACTCTACCACTCCGCTTCAAGTCCTGAAGAATATCTTGGACGTCGATATCCTCCAGACAGCTTCGAAGCTTGAAATTTTCAAGGGAGCGGACCACGCTGACTCCGAAATAGGATGTTGTTCACTCGGAGCAGCTGTACAGGGGATGGATGAAACCGCCGTGAACGGTGCCCAATTGGTAAGTCTGCGTTGTGAAGTGACTGCTTCATTGCCTGTATTCCCTGCATCTTTATCATGACCTGACAACCCTTTGATGCCACCTGTTAGCGTCTGAAAGAAGGCATGCTAACTCGAACACGTGGAGTTTTATCGGTACGCCTTTGGGATAGGGCTTGAAAACGGGAAAGACGCCGGCATTCGGGGCCTTGTGAACGCCGCTCCGTATCTATGCTGCGCTGTTCTGGGTTGCTGGCTCACGGAGCCCTTGAATCGCCTCTTAGGAAGGCGAGGAACGATCTTCGTGACATGTCTCATTTCCAGCGCCACCTGTGTGGCACAAGCATTCACATCACATTGGTGGCATCTGTTCCTTGCCAGATTCTGCTTGGGTCTCGGAATTGGACCGAAGAGTGCAACCATTCCTATTTATTCTGCTGAATGTGTGCCGGCAAATATAAGAGGTGGACTTGTCATGATGTGGCAGATGTGGACGTAAGCTTTGCCCCTCTGGTACCTAGTATTGGGCAACGTCAGCTGACGCACAATAGGGCATTTGGTATTATGCTGGGGTACATAGCCGGCGTCATCTTCCGTGATGTCCTCCGGGGAGATTCAGCCGCATGCGCCAGCAGCGCCAGCAGGGAGACGCTATTGAGTGTCCAGTGTAGCTTGAATTGGAGGTTGATGCTCGCCTCACCCATGCTGTTACCTTTGATAGCCGCTGCTTACGTCTTTACCCTCCCGGAGTCACCGCGATGGCTGCTTCTCAAGGCCCGGCAGGGAAAGACGGCATATTACGAAAAGGCTTTCCGCTCCCTTTGCAGACTTCGTCCCTCCCGGCTCCAGGCCGCCCGGGATCTATTCCTTATGCATCATCTCCTCGACGGCGAAGAAAAGATCAAGCAAAACCGTAACCGATTCGTGGAATTATGGAGCGTTGACCGCAATCGTAGAGCTCTGGTCGCCTCTTTGACAGTTATGTTTTTACAACAGATCTGTGGAGTCAATGTCATGGCCTTCTATAGTTCAGAAATCCTGAGTCCTGTGCTCGGCGACAAAGCTGGCCTCCTAGGTTCGATGGGATTCGGAATCCTGAACTTCTTATTTGCTCTACCGGCGGTATACACCATAGATACCTTTGGACGGAGGAACCTTCTTTTGTGCACGTACCCCTTCCTAGCTTTCTTTCAGCTTCTCACAGCTATGGGGTTTTTGCTTCCACACAAGAGTCACGGTCAGACTGGCCTAGTATTGACCGGAATGTACCTCTTCAGCGTTTTCTACAGTCCAGGACAAGGTCCAGTGCCGTTCGTGTACTCTGCCGAATCAATGCCATTGTATGTCAGGGATCTAGGCATGTCAATGGCCACTGCGACCCTTTGGCTCTTCAACTTCATCCTGGCCGTCACATTCCCAAGATTCCAGTATTCTTTTGGTAACACGGGTGCTTTTGGCTATTACGCAGCTTGGTGTGTGGTGGGATGGTTCATGATCTTGTTCCTCGTACCCGAGACGAAGAACCTGACTCTCGAACAATTGGACGCACGATTCAGCATTCCGACCAAAACGCATGCCGGTTGGGCTGTGAAGGAGGTGGCGTTTGTCATCCAGTACTATCTCCTTGGGCGCAAGGGAGCTACGAGACCTGTCCTGAGCGTGCCGACCGACAACGAGGCTGAAATGGACATGCGCAGGCTTCCTCCGCGGAAGCTGTCGATGGAGATTGAGCAAAGAGAGAATGCAGATACCGAGGCTTGATGTGGATAGGTATCACGATTCACGAATAGGTATCGGCTGGGAGTACCGAGGCAAACGGAATTATTCGACATTTGTCTTGATAGGAGCGCATCTTGCAGTAGCTCTATGTAGATCCGCCACATGTTCCGCAAACAGTAAGACACGCCGAAGCCCGACTTTCGACTGTGCTTGACTGTGGTGGCGAAACATTTTACTCAGGCATAAAATGAATACCTCAAGGCCATCGTTCCTGCCACTCTTCCACACACCATCCACGCATCTACCCCTACCGCAAACATGCTTATCCCCTTGACCATCACCCTCGCCCTCCTTCTTGTCTCCCCAGCATCAGCTTCCATCACCTGTTTGAAAGTCGGCGAGACAGCCACGGCCACATGGACAAATGCCGCCGACGAGAATTGCACCTGGACCGGGGCCGTCGGGTCGAATTTCGGCATCAATCCTGTGAATATGGGCAAGTAGGTGCAACCTACCAATGGCTATTTACTTCTTCTTACTGATTGCGGCCCGTCTTGACGAATAGCTATGCTTGCAATGGACGGTAGAAGACCCTGTCATGTCTGGATACAGCACCGGCTCACTGAGTATGTATGCATAGCTGCGGTGCCGGCTGCACGGGAGCGGCGATCGGAAACGCGTAGTTAGTATCTCCTTTCCTCTGCTCCGCTCTCACGGCACGTGATTGAGATATTTGCGGCAGCTGATTTGTCGCGCATGAACAGCACGCAGGATTGCTTCTCGCATGACATTTGCTCTTTCTTCAACAATGCGAGCGGGGGAGCGAGGTAAGAGGAAATTGACTGGGGATGGATGCATGGATGCATGCTGATTTGGTGTAGTGATCCGAATTGCGGCGGGGCGTTCGAGGCGGCGGTTGATGATACGGCGTTTGGGGTTGTGAGGGGGTGCGGGCAGGTGAATCCGAGGAGCGAGGTGGTGGGGCCGGGGGTGGGGCCGAGGTGTGGGTGAGTGGGGGGGTGGGGTT
>JAEUBB010000223.1:10023-59722 GCA_018257885.1 Parmelia sp. 050094
ATAATAAATAATATTAAAAGAAACGCTATTTATTTTTTAATCTATATATAATTCTATTTATATTTAATATTTTTATAAAGATCTTAAACTAAATTCTTATTATTATTTTATAATAGATCTTTATATTATATTACTTAAAAAATTTCTTTACTATTCTCTTATTTAATAATAATATTATAGTATATATTAAATAGTTTAATTAGCTATATAATAAGTTAGAACTTTATATTAATTATAATAAGAATATTATAAATANTAATAATATCTTAATATAAGTAAGACTTTTTTTAAATAAGCTAATTAAAATAAAAAATACTATTAAAAATCTTCTAAATAAATTATTTATTTTATAATAAAAGCTTAAGTTAGTAATTAACTTTCTATTATTTATAATTAAGATTATTATTTTAAGAAGAGTCTTTCTTTATTAACTTTATAATATTAATAGTAAATTAGCGACGATTAAATATATTACTCGTAATATAAGAACTAATTTATAATAATAGAATATCTTTTTAGCTTAATAAAATAATCTATAGCTACTTTAATATATTAATAGTTAAAATATATAGTATATTTAAATAAATATTTTTAAAAAATTTAATATAAATAGCTATATTTTTTATAGCTTTAATAATCTTTAAATTATTTATCTTAATAATATCTTTAGTATTAGAATATTAATATATTATTATATAAAAAATATTTAATTTAAAGAGATAAAGATTATTCTATATATAATTTAGTAATAGCTTTTTTAATTATAACGTTTAAAGTTAATTCTTTATTATAATAATAATATTTATATTTAAGATCTATATAAATTCTCTATTTAAGAGTTTATAATAATTTTATTATATAATATAGCTATACTACTAATATTAAATAATATTATCTTAATCTTTATATAGATTTTAATTAAGATTAATTAGCTAGCTAATAATCTTTTATACTTTTAATTTAAGAAAATTATTAATAAATATATATAATTAAAAAACCTCTTTATTATTTTATAAAGTTAAAAAGAAACTTATTTAAATTTTAATATAATTAGATTATATTATTATAAGAGACTATATAACTTCTCTAATAAAGTCTAATTATTAAGACAAGATAAATATATATTATAGTTATAAAGTAATATATATTTTATTACGCGCTTTATAGAGTAGTATTATCTTTTTTTATTATAATATATATACTTACTAATTAGCTAGTAAGTTTAAGTAATTATTATTTTAAAATTAAGATTATAAAGTTTTATCTTACTAGCCTTAAATTAATATATATAGATATAGATTTTAATAATCTATTAATCTTTTATTATTTTTAATTAAAATATATTATTATAGATAGTTAATATCTATATATTAAAATTAATATTTAAGAGAAATATTTAATTATTAAAGATTTACTTTTAAAAATTCTTTAATATCTAGATTAATAGATTTATATTAGTATTATATTATATATAGTCTTTTATCTTATCTTCGTAATCTTTTTATAAATAGACGAGTTTATATATATAGCTAAAAATCTTTAGTAAAAGAATTTTAATAAATAATTTTTAACTTATTACTTTATAAGATTATTTTATAATCGCCTTAAACTTATACTATTAGTATTTAAGATAAATCTCTTTAGATAAGATATTATACTAATTATTATTACTATTAATAATAATATATACGTAGTTAAGATTATAAAGTACTTTTTTTTATAAAAAGCTTTATTAAATAACTCGCTATTTTAATTAAATAGAGTTATTTTTATAAAAAAGAATATTATTAATAAACTCTATTATATTCTAATCTTATTATATATTTTAGATTATTATTTAGAGTACTCTTTTTATAAAGATATTATTATCTTCGTACGTAATACTAATCTTAGTATAAAGAAGATTTAATTATTAAAATAATAAAAGTCTAATTTTTATTACCTCTATATTATTACTTATTCTATATATATTCTAGTAATATTATATAAATATTAGTAGCTTTATATTTAGTAATATTAATATTAATAATCTCTTTTTATACTTAAGATTATTAAAAGATTATTATAATATTTTCTTTTATCTTTATAACTATTTTAAGTATCTTAGAAGTTTTTTTTAGCGCTAAAGAATCTCTTCTAAATACTTATTATCTTAAAAAAACTATTATTCTAATATTAAATTTACTTAAGTATTTATCTATATAGCTACTATATCTCTATATTATAATTTAAGTATAGCTTTATTTTCTAAGCGAATAAAAATACTAAATATATTAATAAAACTATAGATTAATAAGTCTTATTTAGATTAATCTATATAGTAATATATATAATAATATATATAATCTAAGAGATTTAAGATTAAGAGAAGTAATATTTATATAGATCTCTCTTTATTAAATAGCTCTTTATTTAATTTTACTTTTTTTAAAGTTATAAAAGCTTTTTCTACTTTTCTATATCTATATATAGTCTTATTTTTACTTTAAATCTATATTATCTAGATATAGAAATCTTTTTTAATATTAAAAAGTCTCTTTTAAATACTTATTATCTTAAAAAGACTATTATTTTAGTATTAAACTCGTCTAAGTATCTATCTATATAGCTACTATATCTCTATATTATAATTTAAGTATAGCTTTATTTTCTAAGCGAATAAGAATACTAACTAGTAAATTCTTTATTAAAACTTATCTATATAAAATATTAGAGCTAATAGAAGACCTATATACTAGCCTATATATTAGCCTCTATATTAGTATATATATTAGTATACTAGTTAGTATAAGTAATATAGATATATTATACGTATAGTATTCTTATATATTAAACGTATCTAGTTCTTTTTATATATATTCTTCTATATATCTAGTCGTATTACCTAGTCCTTTATTAGATAGATC
Source organism: Parmelia sp. 050094 (assembly GCA_018257885.1). NCBI lineage: Eukaryota > Fungi > Ascomycota > Lecanoromycetes > Lecanorales > Parmeliaceae > Parmelia > Parmelia sp. 050094. The sequence continues at coordinate 12,930 of JAEUBB010000223.1, forward strand.
TCTTTATTAGGCTATAAGTTATATATCTATAGGTCTTCTCTATAGAACGTTATACTTTTACTATTATAACTACTATACTATCTTTAAGAGATTATAAGCTTTCGATTAACGCTGTAATTAATAATTTAACGACTATATTAAATAATAACACGACTCTATAGAAGAGACTATACTATACTATAATAAGACTCTAATACGCTACTCTTAGCTACGACGAAATATAAAAATAAGATCTTAATAAACTATACTTAGCTACGACGAAAGAAAAATATATATAATTCTAAAAAAGAGAAGAAATATTATTAATAAATTAAACTATAAATTAAACTATAAATTAAACTATAAATTAAACTATAAATTAATCTATATTTATAACTAATTATATTTAATAGAGGCTATAATCTAGAAACTATTCTAAATACTATACTTATTACCTCTATAATAGAAGAACTAAAGTATCTTAAATAGCTTTAGATCTAGAGTAAATAGTTAAATAAGAAATCTAAAAAACTATTTAAATTTAAATTTAATATATTCTTATTAACGATAACTATTTTAATACTTAAGAAAGTATTTAATTAGGATCGCTTATATTAAACTATATACGATCTTTACTAGATAGTCGATATTTACTATATTCTTAATAGAAAGATAACTCCTTCGGAGAATAATAATAAGAATAAATAAAAGATAATAAATTTTTAAATTAAGAATAATATTTATATATCTCTTAAATTTAAGAAATATATATATATCGCCGAGGTTTACGAAGTATATAATATAATTAAGATACTTAAAAATACCTATAAATCTAAAGAATATATCTTATAAGAAGTACTTTAGAGGACTATTAGCTATACTAATCTTAAGAACTATAAATTAATTACTTAATACGTTAAGATTATTAAATAAGCTAGAACGAAACTCGCTAAACTTAAATATATATATATATATAAAATTATAATATTCTTTCTTTATAAATTACTAAAATCGTATAAGTTATTTATAGAGATTATTCTTAACAGCCGTAGTAAGAATTCTAATAGTAAACTACTAAAACTAGACTTTAATAGTATTATAGAATAACTACTTAATTAAGAATAATATTAGAAATTAATATCTAATAATAATAATAATAAGATACTTATAGCTAGAAATAATAGAAACAATAATACTAAGTTATCTTATAACGAATATAACAATATTTACGGGAGCTTGTACTTCTTTTAATAATAGAATCAAGCCCCAGGCTGATAACTAGAACGTAATAAGAATCGACTCGAGAATTATAATAAGAAGAAGAAGAAGAACAATAAAAAAGAGAGATTATACTAGACTAAGTAAAAATTAAATTAAAGAATACTACTTCGAAGTTAGAATAGAAGCGTTTTATATATATATATTAACTATAACTAGCTAGGGGGAGTATTAAACGTGCCTAATCCTTTCTATATATATTCTTCTATATACCTAGCCGTATTACCTAGTCCTTTGTCAGATAGATCTCTTTATCAGGCCATAGATTATATACCCACAGGCCTTCTCCATAGAACGTTATACTTTTGCTATCACAACTGCTACACCACCTTTGAGATCATATTGCATTAAGCACCCTCGAAGGCACGGTGAATATTGATGCGCGTTGTTCTTGTTTACTCTGCCTAGACCAGCCTCGTGGGTAAGCGTGGTCCCACTATTCGCCTCTTTTGTCCAGTCTTTTGCAGCGAATAGTGGGATGGCGAGGTACAGGAGATTTACAGGTTTTGGGTGTGCAGGATTTCCTGTCACACGCAAGCCTCCAAAAGCTGAAGTTTCACCGCGCCTTCGGAGGATGCAGTCCGCCGGGCATTTGTTTTTATGCTTGCCGGAAATTTTCATGTTTTATGTCAAATCGTTGAGGCTGTGAGGCTGTTCCTCGATGTGGGTCAAATCATATGCTCAATACTAATATTGCCTTGTTCGATTGGCGGATGCTTTGAACAAGGCAAGCTAAGAACCCTGACAGCGATCTGGACTATTTGCTACTAAGGATTCTCCTGCTCAGCTGAGTTTCATATGAGTGTTTTCCAATTACTCTTTCTTAACGAGCATTTCCAATGTTTTCGCCGACAGTACAGGGCTTCTTAGCCACCAAAGTTTCAATGGCATTAAGTTGCCCTATCAGCTTTCTATCCTCTTGCCCCGTTGCAAACTACATTGGGGCAGCAGCTGGTCTTGTCGTGCTCAATGTTCGTCCTCATTTTGTTGCCCAGCTTCTATGACCATGTTCTCATTACGGTGGGGCTGACAATTTCAGTATGTGTGCATATGCGTCTACCGTATTACCTGGCACCCACTGGCGAAGTATCCTGGACCTCTCTTCGCAAGTGTCACAGATCTTTATGCCGCCTATCATGGCCTCCTTGGGGATATACATCTAGACATATGGCTGTGCCATGATAAGTATGGTCAGTGGATCCGGTCGATGTTGATATCCTTTTGCCCGCTCACAGCCCATCTTTGATAGGTCCCGTCGTGCGCTACGGTCCTAATCGTCTACTCGTGAATTCTAGCAACGGCTTGCATGGTATGCGTGAAGGACAGCCAGCAGGTAGAATTGTGGCTAATTTTCTAGATATTCCATGGTCATCGTAAGAATGTCCGGAAATCAAAAGCATACTTACCCATGGTACCTGAGGAAGGTGCTTGGTGTACTTTGACATGTATCGACAAATCTATGCATCGCTACAAGCGTCGATTGCTCACGCAAGGACTGTCAGACGATGCCCTAAAGGCTTTTGAGCCTTCTTTGCAATCGCATCTCGGCATCTTTTGTCACAAACTGGGCGGCGACCTGTTCGAACATAATGGCACATGGACAGAGCCTCGAAATATGAACGACTACAGTATGCTCTAGTATCTTAATCTCGACTTATAGATATCTAACGAGATCATTTAGATAAATGGCTCATGCTTGATGTGATGGGTGAATTTGGGTTTGGAGAAAAGATGGGATTATTGCAGACTTCGAAGCACCGTTTCATTGTCGATGTGATGCATTTCTACAGTCGGGTGATGGGGTTCTATGAACAAATACCAGAAATGGCAAAATTTAGACTTGAAGATGGTTTGCTCTCTGTCCAGCGATTATTCGACTTCAATACCGCGGCGCAAGAGCAAAATCAGTGGAAAGACTGGAATGATCGTTTTGTTGCCTCGATCCTGCAGAAGGACCAATCACAGAAAGAAAGTCTTTTCTCGGCCGTGCTCAGATCCAGAGATAAAATCCAACAGTCCGAGCTGTGGGCTGAAGGTTCCTTCTTAATGTTGGCTGGTATGTCGCTGCAGCTCGAAACATGCTCGGATATTGTGCTCACTATTGACACGCAGGATCTGATACTTCTGCCACAACCCTATCCGGCCTTTTCTTCTACCTGGCGCACAATCCAGACGTTCATCAAAGATTAGAAAAGGAGATCAGGTCTACATTTGCAGGGTCAGACGGTATTATTTCAGGTCCGCAGCTTTCCTCATGCGTCTATCTCCATGCTTGCATCAATGAGACCCTACGGATGTCCCCATCAACACCAGGAGTTCCTTGGAGGGAAGCTCAGGCCGGCGGCGTCTTTGTGGACGGCAATCTTGTTCCTGCGGGTTATGATGTTGGAACATGCATTTATGCTCTACATCATCGCGAAGATTACTTCCCACATTCCTACTCATTCCTGCCCGAAAGATGGCTCCCAGGAGATTTTTCATCGCCAGAACAGCTTGAAATCGCACACAAGTCCTTCAATCCTTTTTCGCTTGGTCCAAGAGGGTGTCCTGGTCGATCACTGGCGTTACTGCAGATTAGCCTGGCGCTGGCGCGTGTCGTGTATGAGTTTGATTTCCGTCTTGCTCAGGGAGAGTTGGCCCACGTTGGAGAGGGAACACCTGGCGTCAGTAACGGCCGACACAGAGTCAACGAGTTCCAGCTCGGAGCTCATGTCACTGCCTCGTGTAACGGTCCACAACTTCAGTTTCGAAGAAGAATAATTGAAGGGAGTTGAATCCTCGATGACAGGATCATGTTTGTAAAGATCAATATGGGACTGGAAGTGGCTACCTGTAACGGATGTGGTCGACTTGCAACAAGTGTTGAGAGGACAGGTCTACACGCGGCGGAATTGCACTAGGGCTAGGGCTACTTAATGACTAATCAATTTGACTGGCTAGAATTCTAGCTAGTCTGCTATTTAAAGAATTTAAAGAACTTAAGAAAAGAAGTCTATAAAGATAGTTATAATTAGTATTTAACTTCTTTTTCTAGACTAAGAATATTCTAAGTAATAGCCTATTATTAGCTAGCTAGTTTATAGTAATTTAGATTCTATAAGAGTTATAAATTAGCTTTTCTTTAAAGAAATAAAGAAAAAAATAATTATCTAATAAAAATAATACTTTCTCTTTATTATTTTATTAGTTTTTAAAAATAGTTAGATTCTAAAGATCTAGAAGTTCTTTATAGCGATAGAAAATCTATAAAATAAGTAATTTAATTATAATATTAATAATCTAAAAAGATATTAAAATATATTCTAGCTAAATTATTCTATTTTTATAAACTTAACGAATATAATAATATTAAATATTAATATACTTAATTTACTAGTAATATTTAGAGTTCTTTATAAGATCTATATTACTTTTATTATTACTTATTAGCTTAATAGAGATATTTCTTTTACTATAAAAAAATAGTTCTTCTAGCTAGTAAATAATTTAAATAATAAACTTAGAAATCTCTATTAGAGTAATATACTTTACTTTAATAATAAATATAATAATATTTTACTACTTCTTATTAATCTAAATATATATAGTCTAGCTATATAGAAGAGAGTAGCTATAAATAGATTTATAATTATATTTATTATTTATAAAAGTAAAGTTAAAGTATATTACTAAGATATCTTTCTTTCTAAAGTATAATCTATAGTTAATTATTCTAGCGACGTATTTTAATACTTAATTAAGCGTATTTATATAGCGAATAATTAGATTATAATAAAATTAACTAAATTTATCTATAATAAAAGTGAGATTAAATTATATTTTTATTATTAAATATATAAGACTTTTAATTTATTATTAATATTTTTACTAATTAGTATATTCTTTATCTATATATATAAAGACTATAGACTTATAGCCGTTAATAGAAGTAATTACTAAGATATAATTAATTATTTTATAATTCTTTAATATCTTTCTAATATATTATAACTAGTTTAGAGTAAGTTACTTATTATTACGATATACTTAAATATCTAGAATACGCTTAACTTCTTTAGAATTCTTTATAGAAAAAGTCTTCTTAATCTAACTCTTAATTTAAGCTATTAGAGAGTTAAATTTAATAAGTATTAAAATATTATCTATATAAAGTACTATAATAGTTAGTTTCTATCTAGTAATCTAAATAAATATATATTTATTAAAAGAAATAATTTTAAAATCTATTTTCTTAACTATAATCTCGAATTTCTTATTCTAAATTTATATTAATTATTTAAGATTAAATAAATTCTTTTTAAGATATAGAATTTTTTCTCTTATTCTAATAATAATTTATTAATCTAATATAAACGTTATATAGATTATATTACGTAGTTTACTATTAAGATAGATATTATTAATATCTATCTAATAGACTTAAAGATCTAGAATATTTACGATAGTTTTTAAGAAATATAATAACTTAAATCTTAATATAGAAGTAAATATTTTATAAAAATTAATATTTTTTATCTATATAAATCCTCTAGTAATTAGTTTAGCCTTATACTTATTAATAATTCTATTAGAATTATACTTAATCTTAAAAATCTATTTATAAGTTATAATCTTTCTCTTTAAAAATATCTCTTTAATAGTTTATATATTATTTATAGCGAGATTCTTAAGATACTTTATAATAATAAGTATTTATTCTTATTTATTTAACTCGATAACTACTTTTTTATATATCTAGAGTTTAATCTTTTACTAAGTAATATATATATTCTCTTTACTAAAAATTTTAAGAAATTTTTAATAATTAACGAGTTTCTATTTTTTTTATAAATCTATTTAATATAGTTATAGATACTACTAATTTTCTATTAAAGATTCTTAATCTAAATAAAGATATAAATATAGTACTTACTTATAATAAATAATTTTATAAATTTTATTTAAAATTCTTTACTTTAAACTATAATATATTTATTATATTTAAAGAAGTTATCTTATTTTATTAAGAGAAATTACTTATTTCGCTATTTTTTTCTATATTACTAAAAATAGATAAAGAAACTCTCTCTAATTTAAAATTCTTTATAGAATTCTTTAAAACTTTATTTATTTTATTTATTAATAGTAATATTATAAGTTCTTCTAGTAATCTCTTATTCTTTTAATTATTATTATCGCTAGATTTATACTTTATTAATATCTCTCTATTATTACTAAAAAATATAATATTTAATAATTAAAGAAATAAGATCTCTACTCGTACTAAGTTAAATTTTAATAAAAAGCTTTAAGATAATAAATTAATACTCTTTTAATCTTTATAAAATTTAATATTTATTAATTACTTAAAATAGTTCTTTTTAGACTAGTAAATATAATATTAAGTACTTAAATAGTACTTAGTATATACTTTTAAATATATTATTACTATTAGCTTATTTTATTATTATTCTTTAATTAATAAAATTCTATAAATATATTTAAAGATTCTCTTATTAATTAGAGTTAATTTAATCTTAAATTAGATCTTATTAGATAATTTATCTTCTTTAGTTTTCTATAATATTTTATTATATAGATAGTATATATATAAAACGATCTCTACTTAGAAAAATAGCGATAATTTTAACTTAATTAATATATACCTTACTATAGTAATAATTATTTAATTAAATTATTTAGCGATTCTATTCTAATAAATTATATAGATATTTATAAACTCTATTAAAATATCTATACTCTATAGTTTCTTTTTAATTATTTAATACTTTTTCGCATTATTAATATATACTATAATTACTAATTTATAATTCTTATAAGTAATTTAGCGAACTTTATAAATAATAAATAGATATATCTTATTCTTTAATAAAATTATATTTATATTCGCTTATACTAAATTCTTATTAATAAGTAATATAAATTATTTATATTCGCTAATAAGACTTCTATATAGAAAAGAACTTTATATATTATTATATATTCTTACTTTAAGTATCTTTATTCTTAATTAAGACTTCTAATTAATTATTTAGATTATCTTAGCTTAATTATAAATATCGTATTAAAATCTATTAAGGATTTTAAATACTTTTATATTAATAGCGTATTAATATAAATTCTTTATTCTATAAATATTTAAATAATTTAATTATTAATATATAAGTTTAAAGAACTTTCTTTAGAATAATACTTTATTCTATATTAACGTCTTATTATTACGTTAATTAATATTAATTACTATAGATAAAACCGCCTTCGTATCTTTATAATCTAAAAGAATACTATTAATTAAAGATTCTTTATAATTAGAAGAATTCTTCGCTTTTTAACTTATAAATATATAATCTAATTTGCTATTTATTAACTTATATAGTTCTTTAACTACGTAATCTCTTATAATAATATAGTTAGTCTTTTAATTAATAATTTTTATTTATTATTCTTTAAAAGTTACTAAATAACTCTTTTAATTTAGAGCTATAATAAATAATAAATTAATACTTATCTTTAAGATATATAAAACGTTCTTTAGTCTCTAATTATAATCTTCTATTATAATCTTAATATTATTGCGATTAGCTACTAGTAACTTACTTTAATTACTAAATTTAACTTTTCTACTATAGTATAAAAAATTAATAAATAAATTTTATAATAATATTATATAATACGTTATTTTTAAGTTAAGAAGCTATTTTAAGGCGTAGCTATATTTAAATATAGCTATTTAAGTATATTTCTTAAATAAATTCTTATTACTCTTATTATTAATCGTAATAGTAATTTTATTCTTTTTATAATTACTAAAATTAAAAGAATTCTTCTTAATCTTTAATAACTTCTTTTATTTAAATTTTAGATAAGAAGAATTATTCTTATTATTTTAAAAATTAATTAAATAATTTTTATAAATATAATCTTTCTCGCTATAATTATAGTACTTAACTTTTAACTAATAATTATTAGATCTTTTACACTAATTTATACTAAAATATTTATCTTTATTATTCTTTATAATATTTATAATATTCTTTTTAATCTTTATCTCTTCTTCTACTATTTTAAGATATTTAATAATAAGAAATAGAGTTAAGAGATTTAAGTTTATCTTTTTTAGAATATATTTAACTATAGCATATTTCTTATTCTTATATATATTTATAAAAATAGTAGTCTTTATAATTAAAAAAGATCTCGCTATAAATATAATATTTTTAATCTTATTAACTAATTATTATAATATAGTTATTATTTAATTTATAATCTTATCTACTCTCTTTTTATATCTATAAAAGCGCTATAATATTAATATAAAATATTTCTTTTTACTAATATTATAAACTCTATAAAGTTCGTTTTATTTAGTCTTAAATTATAATAAATATATAATATAAAATAATTAAATTTCTTCTATATACTTTATTAATAGAGCTATAATCTAGTTATTATAGATTATCTAATTTTTAATCTCTTCTTATATATTAAGAAGATACGTTCTTACTACGATTTTATATAGATTACGATTATTTAGAAATTTCTTATAGACTTAAAACTAAATATAATAGTTATAAGACTTTAAAATAAATAATTTTATATATAATTACTTTAATATTAACTTATTAATACTAAATAAATCTATATTTAGAATAATATTAAAATTAAATAATATTTTCTTCTTTAGATTAATTATTTAATCTCTTTAGTTCTTATTAGTTATTAGTAACAATATAACTAGTATATTAGAAGATCTTCTATTATTCTTACTCTCTATAATAATAAATTACTTATTAGATTAATAAATATATCTTAATTAATAATTAATCGAGCTTATAATCTATTAAGAGAATAAATTTATACGCGGTAAAATTATATTAAAACTAAGATTACTTAATAACTAATTAATTTAATTAATTAGAATTCTAGCTAGTCTACTATTTAAAGAATCTAAAGAACCTAAGAAAAGAAGTTTATAAAGATAATTATAATTAATATTTAACTTCTTTCTCTAGATTAAAAATATTTTAAGTAATAGCTTATTATTAACTAGCTAGCCTATAGTAATTTAGGTCCCGTAAGAATCGCAAATCAGCTTTTCTCTAAGGGAATAAAGAAGGAAATAATTACCTAACAAAAACAACAGTAAGTACTCTAAATTAGCTTACGCGTACTGTACGGAGGATGGCGTAAAAAGTCCTAGACATATTAAGACTGTCCTCGAATAATGGTCTACCCGTAAAAACGGGTGGGTTGTTGGCCCTAATCTTTAGCGCATTATCTAGGTAGCCCACCGGATCTTTCGGGAGTGATATTATCCGAAGGACTTTTAGTGAACCTCGGTAAGTATCCGCTCACCCCAGCTTCCCTCGTTCCACTATCATCCATCCAGAGCCATATCAAAATGTGCCATGTCTAAAGTAACACACACACTGCTTTGTGCCTTGTATCTACGTGTTGACCGAGATGTAGACATTAAAAGAAACATTTGCGGCGAAGTTACCTGGAGAGATTGAAAGGATCAAGAAATTGAAAGAGTAAGTCAATTCCAGCGCCGACTTCCTTGTAACGCTCGCAGTAGTTGATGCCTTTAATCCTTAAGAGCTTACGGCTCAAATGTCGTTGGCGAAGTCACTCTCGATCAGGTATATGGCGGAGCTCGTGGGATAAAATCCTTGGTTTGGGAGGTGTGCACCTTCCCACATGTCGCACTGAGGTAGTCTAAAATCCTCCAAGGGATCCGTTCTGGACGCAAGTGAAGGCATACGCTACAGGGGAAGGACTGTATGTGCAACTCTGGCACCCAGTGAATCAGACATTGATGTCGATGTACAGATCCCCGAATGCCGAAAGCTACTTCCAAAGGCGCCTGGAGGAAGCGAACCTCTTCCTGAAGGTCTCCAATACTTCCCAAGATGCATTGCATCCTTGCTGTGCTAGACTGAACGATCACAGGTTTATTTTGGCTCCTGCTTACAGGCGACATTCCAAGCGAAGAGCAAGTCCGTATACTATCGGCTGATTGGGCAGCTCGTTCTGACGTGCCAAAATATGTCGTCGAATTGATTGATCGTTGTCCTCGGGACCTACATCCGATGGCTCAGCTCTCACTTGCAGTCACATCACTTGAGAGGGATTCGTTGTTTGCCAAGGCCTATGCCAAGGGCATGAACAAGAGAGAGTACTGGGGATACGCCTTTGAGGATTCGATGAATCTGATCGCCAAGTTACCAACCATTGCTTCGAGAATCTATCGCAATGTGTTTGGCGACCGCACAGCTCAGCCGACAGCGGTAAACAGGGACAAAGATTACGCTTTCAATTTGGTAAACCAACTAGGCTTCGGAGACAATGAAGACTTCACAGAACTGATGCGTTTATACATCACTCTCCACACAGACCATGAAGGAGGCAATGTCAGTGCCCATGCTACTCATCTAGTCGGTAGTTCCCTCAGTTCCCCAATGCTCTCTCTTGCAGCTGGTCTCAACGGGCTTGCAGGTCCGCTGCATGGGCTGTAAGCTGCTGTCCATTCCGTCTATCTACACCTCGCTAAACCCAAGCAGGGCAAATCAAGAGTCCCTCAATTGGCTCCAGAAAATGAAAGCCGCTATTGGAGACGATCTAAGTGACCAGGCTATTACTGAATATCTTTGGTCGACCTTAAAATCAGGACAAGTACTGCCAGGCTATGGCCATTCCGTTTTGCGAAAAACGGACCCCCGATATCTCGCTCAACGCGAATTCGCTCTTCGCCATCTTCCAAACGATCCATTGTTCAAGCTGGTCAGCCAGTTGTACAAGCTTGCACCTGAGGTCTTGACACAGCATGGCAAGACCAAAAATCCATATCCGAACATCGACGCCGTAAGTCATCCTCTCGACGCTGACCAAACTCTTGCACTCGCTAACATGCGACTTCAGCACTCTGGTGTCCTGCTCCAGCATTACGGCTTGAAAGAAACCAGGTTCTACACCGTCCTCTTCGGTGTCTCGCGTGCAATGGGCGTGCTTGCCCAACTCATCATCGATCGGGCTCTTGGCTTTCCCATTGAGCGTCCTAAATCGTACAGCACGGACGCGTGGATCCGTATGGTGGGAGCGAAGCTGTGAGGGACGGGTTCGTGGAGAAGCAGGCCGATCGAGTCAGATCGAGTCGACGTTGTATAGCCGTAGCATTTGATCACTCTGATTGGCTAAAAACCATCGATCCACGATGCCATCTCTACGGGTCACACCCCAAAATCAGTTTCCGATGTGATTGTCTTACAAGCCGACTATTCAATCACTGCTTACATGGCACCCGCAGGTCTTATTGATTGCACCGTAATCAATCAATTTTCATCGCTTCTCATCATGTCAACTCTATGTACTCCACTCTATGTACGCCCCTTTTTACTTCATCTCGAGCTCTTCGTCACCTACGTTTCCTCCAACGTTAACTCCATTTGATCCATTCGATCCATCAGAAGGTGCTGCAAACACCTGACACTTGAGCCTGTGGTGGTCCAACGTCTGCGCAATAACCTCCATTTACAGTCGTCGAACTGCCCTCTGCTCCACTGATACCGCAAAACCCAGGACCGCCAACACAGATGCGAGATACGCTTGCAGGATTGGCTACGATAGAGGTTAGGATGTTCATAGTAAGATTCTAGATATCCAAGTATAGAGACCCCAGTACAAGCTCAAAGCCCGCCGAAGAGTGATAAAAGAGACTCACTTATATTGAAGCTGTAAAAGTTCTCGTCCGTTGGAAGGAATACGTCAACTTCATATTCTGGAGTCGTGTCGCCCGCACCATAAAACTCGACGGAGAGAGTAGTAGGTGCTTGACGGGCTTGGGGCTGCACTGGGGCCGGCGCGGCATGAGACATAACGGCAAGAACGCCAAGAACAATGGGAAGGGTAAGGCTCTTCATGGTGGATAATGGGAGAATAGGTTCGATTGGGAGCTGGATAGATTGATGGTAAAGGAGGTTGATCGGGCACTTCGAATGATTGCAATTATAGATCCGGAAGATGAGAGACAAATAAACAGCAGCAGGAGAAGGCCACATTATATATCCACATGGTTAAGCTCACCGCCTTTCATCAGCGCATCCTTTTCTTACGAGTATAGGATGATTATCAGCTTCTTCGGTCTTACCCCTAGTGGAAAAAGCCGGGCTAATACGATCGCATTCGCAAAAAATGACTCATTCCGCTGATGCTGCATTCAAAAAGCCTGGGGAAGGCGAGAGAAAAGGTTGTGAATGGAAACGATGCAAGATATCCTTTGCGAGGACGCATGACCCTGCCCTTCAGCGAAGACGGAAAGCCTACGAAGAACAGGCAACGGTGCTGCATGAATTCTTACGCGAGATGCCAAGCTAGCCTGTCCGTTCATCTGGCAAACCGCGTACTCCTCCTTTTGAACGTACTTTTCCGCGGATCATTCGGTCTGCACTCCAAATCTCATCGATTATTGTCTGGTCAGAAGTCATGTGGGACGAATACGAGCGAAAGCCGAAGCACGTGGTAAAGACATCGAAAAGGCTGAGGTGGGAGACTCACAAGTTGGGGCTGAGTTGTCATTAGGTAATGTCCTCTTGGCGATGCTCATGCTTATGCTTATGCTGATGCTGATGCTGATGGGCTATGTTGAAGCGTCAGCATGATCTGACAGGATCGCTGCGGGGTAGGTATACAGCCTGCAAGGCTTTGACCTTCCTCAGAAGTGGTTTTTCTTTCCATGTCGTCATTATCAATACTTCTTCTGTTGCAATTTTCGCATTTCCTACCATCAGTCATTATACTTCGACAAGCATAAAGTTCTGTTTTTCCTAATGTCTACGTCTTATATAATCTGGTGGGGTTCTAATCAACCCCACATTCAGCTGAAGGAATCTCACCTGCATGTAAGCGATCATGGAGCCGCTTACCGCCAATCGGCCGTCTGGCCGTTTGTTGATTCTTGGTATCGCAATCTGTGAGGCTTTTACCATCAGACCACAGCTCAAAAAGTGCGGAGGTAATGCGCCCGCGAATACCAGCATCAGGCTCTATAGTCAGGGTAAGGCCTGACACAGTCATCCAAATTCTCCGAAGCTGCAGGTCCGTTGGAAGTCTGCATACGGCTTTGTTGACCCCGCAAACAAATATTGAACGGCCGAGGACTGGGCCGTGATCTGGGCTCTGGATCTGTTGTCTTTACTGATGATGAGTGGAGAGTGACGCAAACGCACGAAAGTGCATCAGCAATGGGAGCAGTGTTGGAAATCTCTGGGATCGTTCAATTTACTCGTCCCATTTCCTACGAGCGAGTAGGATATCCTTGGAAGACACATGCCTATCTCATTGGATCTCGAGATATCTGTTATGTATTTCGTACACAAGGATTGAAGGACCTTGACACCTTGTGACTACGCTCTCGGCCGTACGAGTGTGCACACCGACAATTTGTGCTCTGCGGACCTGCGTGACCATTTCTTTGGTATGTTTGTAGCAAAAGGGCTTTGACGGTGAGAGTCCGGATTCAATGATACCGTACGGCCGAATTGAGTGCGCGGAGCCTTCTGCTCCAGCTCATGATATTGGCTTGGCATGGCATATTTAAGGAGCCTTCCCATGTTGTTTTCAAAGTCTCCTTTAACATAAGACACACATCATTAACAGTTCTAGAGTACTTCAATATAATCTGACAGTACTACCCACATATACCTTCTATTAGCATCAATCACCAATCATGAAGGGCTCTACCATCAGCTTCGCCTTCCTTCATCTTGCCTCTCTGTGCTACGGCGCCCCAGGCTCAGCTCACGTTGCCGCTCGCCAACCCATCATCCCCGAAGGCAACATCACCTTTCTAGGGGCTGGACCCAATCCTCCGGAGTATGTCCTGAATGTCGCATGCGACGGATCCACCTTCTTCACCAGTATGTTACTCCTCTCTGAGCCCTTGACAAATTTTAGCATCTGCGACGCCTGTTTCGATATCTTGTTCTGAGAATCTAGTAATGACATGCTAACACTGATATAAGACAACGCCCTGAGTGTCTCTCACATCGACTCCGATATCCGATCCGACTGTGACTGTACCTTCTTCGGCATAGACGGCAGTGTCACTTCCACTACAGGTATCGAGGAAGTGAACGTGGGACCGCCGCAGACCCAGGTGTCAGGCACGTGCCACCTAGAATCCTCTGCGCGTAAACCGCGTCAAGCAGCTGTGGTCGAAGCCACCGCCACCTTCAGCGGAGCAGGACCCAACCCACCCACCTACTCCGAGGCATTCCCAGCTAATGGCATCGCGCAACCCATCAGTAAGCATCCCCTTATCCCGCGCGCATCCCCACCAGGCCATGAATGTTCAGCCGACCTCCTACCCCAAACACATATGCTTTCATCGTATGCAGTGTGAACAGTGTCCAGATACTGATCGAAACTCCCAGCCAATCCGCTGAGCGTCTCACACATCACGCTCTCCGCTGGCCATGTCACCTGCACATTCTTCGGCGCCGAAGGCAGCCAGACTGGTGTTTCGAGCGGAGAGACGGTCGACGTCGGACCGCCTCAGCCTCAGGTGTCCGGAGTCTGCGAGGTGGAGGATTAGCTCCCACGTCAGCAGTGCAGCGCTGTACGCTTTGAGACTTTCCAATCGTACACCAAGGCAAGTGTTTGAACCGTCATTGCCGCGCGCACTGCAGGGGCCATACGACCAATCTCCTCTCCGTCAAACGTTTGACTGCTAGTTTCCGCTTCAGCACCAAGGTTTCTTCATGCTGGTATATCATCTGTCGTTACATATCTGAGTCATCAACAGAGGTTGGAGGGTGCAACCGGCTTAGTCATAGCATAGTCCAATAGCAGGCCTCGGCCAGAGGAAACGATCAATCATCTTCTATCCACACGAATTCATCATGGCTCCAGACTGAGAAGCGCATTGTGGGCACTGTCCTTATGAGCTTAACCAGTCGCTACCTCAGAACAATGGTTTGATTCTTACTTCGTGTAGTACTCAAGTAGGCAGGTCGACACTCAAAGTCCTGAAGATGCCAAGAATCTTCTCGGATAATGGTCACTCACATGCTCGATGCAGGATATTTTAGGAACATGTTACTACTACCTTGGCAAAGAGAAAGAGTATTCCTCCACTACCACTTCGTACAGTCAGATAGTATGCATAAAGTACTACCGGGAGCTATAAAGGCGGAGCGTTCTCAACACTGTAATATATTCGATTAGAAGACCTCGCTGTGGATCTCACATTCTGCACTTTATACAGCAATCTGTTGCAAAAGGATGTTTGATTCTCCTCCCAAGGCCCTAGAGACTATTCAACATATTTCAAATGTCCACAGAATACCATCCGTATCCGTCATGCAGACATGCACCTCTATGACCAGGCCGTCCCAAAGTCGGAGGCCACAAGCCTGCTCGAGCCATGGATTGATCCCCCGCGCCAAAAGACCTCTCAAATAGACAAACAGGGGACATCTTTAGCGTAAAATCGTGGAGAAATCGTAGAAGACGGCCATGGCTAATTATCGTCAATGTGTCAACATTAGCACGGATAGAGCGGCAGAAAATGATAATGCTGACAGGATGCGCTGTGTATATACATCCATGGGGACTTTGGATTGGCCATGGACGTTCACGAACCACGGGGGTGACGCAACATATACGAGTCACGGTCCCAGGAGATAGCTGTCCAAATTTCATTTGCCTGGTAGCTGGACCTCCTCGTCACCATGTTTGATCATTCATAGCTGCCCACTCCCGGGCGCGAAGGGATGTCTTGGATGGTAAGTGTCTATACCGAAATATCACAATGCTTGGAGACGGATACTGTCAACCAGGTTCTTCGTAAACGGTGCGTCGACTATGATGTCGAATACCCGCGAAGTGAATAGTATGAGGCCCCGTAAATCCCTAGTCCCACTACGGCCAGAATCAAAACATTGCGTCAGGATTAGGGTCCGCTTCAGCTGTGCAGGTTCGAGCAGAGAGATTTCCTGATCACATCAATGAATCCGGGACGCGCCCTCAAAATTCTTAAAGTCCTCTCTGAGCGGTGTATATATCGATTCGAAGACAGCTTTTTGAAAATCTTCATTGTCAATGCTGGGATCTCGCACATCAGGGGGGCACTTCAAGCACCTCCTCACGACATTGCCATAATTGGTACCGCTCTCAGCGTATACGTGTTCAATGAGACGGCTCGCAGTATTGAAGTTTGTTATCATCTCTGTTCTGTCCATATCATGCTCTGTTCGCATAGCGTAGATGTTCTGTCCAAAGCTAAGCTCAGTGAGCGTAATGCCAAGAACAAACAAGACCTCGCTTGGGATGCGATGAGCAATCGTATTCTGACTCGCATCGGTGACTAGGGCTGTATTTGCATCCTCGAGGGAAACCTTCGATGATACATACGGATGGTTGAAGTCAATATTTGGCGTGGATATTTTGTGGTCCTCAAGAGGTAAGAAAAGAATGTCACCACTTGTCCATTATCTCTTTAACCATGAGGTCCCACCCAATTGGAATACACTGGAAGCCAATGTAACAGCGATGTATAAACGATTTCAGCGACTTAGAGTGAAGCCCGGACCTCGCTGTTTCGAGACCTGTAGAAGATATTCGAGCGACTTAGGGCCAGCCCCCTGTCGGAGTTCTTCATCAAGAAGATAGACATTGTGCCGATGTTGGCCAAGGATCTCGTCTATGAGAAAGCCTATGCCCTGTCTGAAACCAAACTGTCTACATACTGCGGTACATATGTCAGGAATGGGCCCATCCCGGTATGAGAGGCCTCTGTCGCTGCAGCAAGCCAGGTAGACTGTGTAGAGAAAGGGATAGAGAAATTGACGGCCTTCTTCTTGGCTATTCGATGGGGGCTGGCTCTGCTATTAGCTTGAGTGGACTGCCATATCAAGGATACTTCAACATACAGCGAATGAATAGAGCGCGAAGCAACATTCATTGTCTGAGCGCCACTTTCAGAACCAGCCGTTGGACGTTCCGACGTCTCAACTGGCTCTATCTCGATCACTCGCCACCTCCAAGTGAGATCAAGACCACCACTTGGACACAGCTTCGACAAGAGGACCCTGAACTTCAGTCGTGGTGCCCCAGCAGCGTTGTCGTTGCCCTTATCCTCTTCCCAAGGCCTCGGCTCCAGGCGCAAGCTAACCATGTGATATTTCCGACACCTGCATCTCCATGATGCTCCCGTGACCATGACGTTGTAGAGACTTCTTGCCTGACGTCTGATATTTTTGAAGTCGACTGATTGACGCTTTGATCGGCGCCTGTTTCTGTTGGCCTCAAGAACATGGCTGTCTCGGGTGAACTCTCTGAGCTTATGATTGGCTTCTTTGATCTCGGAAAGGAGGTCTGCGTAGACATTCTTGACTAAGGCAAGCTTTAATCTCTCAAACCATCTTTTGCGTGTGGAGTATTCACTCCAGAGGTCACTCTAGAGGATCTTGCACAGAGCATTAGCTAGTGCCAAGCAGTGCGGGAAAATAGTTACATTTAGAAAAATCAGAGAAGCGGGATCAGACAGACCTTCCCAGTCTCATCTATGCCCAATTGCCCCCCAGCCATTTTAAAGGCTTCCAACATGTCCGCTGTGATCTTGGTGTAGATGTCATATGAGCGGCCGAGGCGTTTGCTTAGTTGCTCTTCGTAATGTGGGTTGCGGGATAAAGCTACTCCTGGGTCCTTCATGAACGCTTCCCACTCATCGTTGAATTCGATGATACCCTCGAGCAAGATCTCCGTCGTGTCGAAGTAAATGGTCTTCTGTGTTTCAAGGTTCCGTGAATACCTAGCAAGCACCTTTTGATAGCGTTGCCGATTCTCGATGGTCCCCAAACCCTCTGTAAAATGCTTTAGACCACTGGCGATGATTGGGAATGCCGCAAGCACAAGGCCGGCTACTCCAATGCCCGACATTGTGACATGGGTGCTATGTATGCATTTGGTCTCAAGTGAAGAGCGTAGAGTGCGGCATGAACCCGACAGCAAGGCGGGGAAATCCTGACGAGGCTGAGATGATCCTTCTTGGCAGTCGTACTTGAGGCTAACTACCAGGAGTGCTCGACCATCTACATACGACAGAAACCCTTAGACATATCAATGATCGCCCGTACAATATCCCTCTCAACCCAATAAGAAGGCAATCGCGAACTATCTATGTCAACATCGATTAGCGCCATACTGATTGTATGCTTGAAGTGTTTCAATCAGCTCGAAGAACAAGTAGAGCGGCTTGACTACAATCGTGAAGCTGAAGTCACTGCCGTCTCATGGGGAGATGAATTGGGTCGTTTACGAATATGGGCTGCAAACATTGGAGCTCATCAGACCGGTCAATCATCTCTCGACTTCAGGTTACGAGATGCTTCACATATCAGCAAACAGATTACGAAGCTCCTTCGGGACCTAGAGCAAAGCCTGCATGAAATCTTCAGCGAGCTCTCTCATGGAACAGAAGCTTCTGGAGATGATAAAACGTCAACGGCCTGGCCAGGCGATGAGTCTACGACAGAACTTCAACAGCTCCACGAAGAGGTCATAAATATAATCGATTGTTTGTACCAACTGTCGATGCTCATCCGGAAGCCTGCACAACACGATATGTTGGTTGGCTCTCGCATGAATGACAAAGCGGAATTTGAGTTTTACGATCAGGACCACGTCCGCAGTCTACATCCGAAGACTGCAGAGCAGATCAGCCAGCGACTTGGACGTGCAAATACCCACAGACGAAAGTACCTATCATATCGAGAACTACGTCATAAAAAGCTCGAGAAAGGTATCGAAGACGTTCAAGGAATCGAGCGGACAGCAACAGGCAGTGTAATGTCGGAAACTATTGCAACTGATTTCAAGACACATAGCATCGACTTCGAGGAAACATCGTCAATCTCAGGCATTTCCGAAACAACCTATGCGTCGTCGCTCGTAGACGGCGGTAGAGTTACCATACCGCCTCCTCCTAAAGAGTCGGTTGGAGGAAAGCCGTTCGAATGTCCTTATTGTTTCTTCGTCATCGACATCAAAAGCACCAGGTCATGGAATCGGCACATCTTCAAGGATATCAAGCCTTATGTGTGTACGTTTCCTGACTGTAGGACGCAGGACAGATTATACGACAGCCGTCGTGAATGGTATTTTCATGAGACAACAGAGCACCATCGCGAAGACCTATCCTGCCCACTCTGTAAAGATACTCTGAAATCGCCTAAACAGTACGAGCGGCATGTAGCTCGCCACTTAGAAGAATTAGCGCTTTTCGTTCTACCAAGGACCGAGATGGACGATGAAGAAGACAACGATGATGATGAGGATGTAATTAATGCTAGAAATTCTACAGATGAAAATGGTATTGATGTTGACAGCGGAAGCAACGGATCGTCTGCGGAAGGCGTAGAGGGAAAAGCTGGTCTTGATATCTCGATTCTCTTGGATGGAATCGATGACTCACTTAGTAGCTCAGGCAGACTGACGGACTCGACCCCCGGTCCTCCAGAGGTGACAGATGACGAAGCCTTTAAAGACACTGAATCGATGGGATACCCTGGCCAAGGAACATCATTAGATCTTCAACTAAACACTGGAACAAAGCCATCTCACCGAGCGTCGCGACCGTCATCACCACAACCGCCACGGCCTAGTCGTTGGAGATGCGGCAGTTGTGGATTCGGTATGATGTCGATTCGCATGGATCTTTTCTGTGCAAGCTGCCAACGGCCCAAAGACAACACCGCTACAGAGTACTAGTCAGATAGATCCGGGAGCAGTAAGCCTCCTCTTCTTTTATGAATACAATGCCCCCAATCCAGGCACAATCCAACGACAAAGTATCCTAGACAATTTCGATCGGAAGCTCCTACGTAGGGATCCCAGGCGACAATCTGACATTGACTCCTTGCCAGCACCACTACGCGTAGGAGAAACCGACCGCGATACGAACGAGACCTGTGAGACTTCAGGATTGCGTTACCTCAAGCCTGTTCCAAATCGAACGAGCCGGTGAATCTCTAAGCATGTGATCTCAGGACCGGCTCGTGGATCTGAATCGGCTCTCGAAGGGCGGTTGACTAAGCGTGAGTCCTATATGGCATGCCAAAGATGAAGCAGAAGCACGGAAGCTGAGCGACTACTTTCGGAGCGGGCATTGATGCGTTGGGGGAGGACGATGGGGAAGGAAGCTGAAGGAGGATGGCGGAATACGTTGTTTCACTGTTATGAGTAAATCACAGCGAAGTACTGGCCGTCTAGGTCACAATTTAGGCTAGGCTCATCGAACTGTGGAGCTTACGGCTGTTGATCTACAAGATGTTCGAAGCTGTCTAAGGAAGGAGCTGAGATTCTAAGCCTCGCTGCACCAAGTGTTCACTGAAGCCGCTTGTAGATCACGAGCACCAGTATTTCCAATCTCCCCTCCTTGACAAGTCCTCATGACTCTTCGTGTTCGCTCACACCTGTTGGCCCGACTGGGTGATTCGATCCGTGATCTGGGTATTCCCAGCTGGCTTTGGGGGCCCATGCTCTTCATATTCACCACCATGCATAGCGTACGCCTGAACGGATTGGCCGTCCAGATAAGCGAGACCAGATTGCGAGTGCTTTGAGTTGCTCCGCTTCTTGCCCAGCCGTAGTGATTGTGGCTTCGATCCTCCCTTGCCCTGAGACGAGGCGGTAGACGGATTCGATCGGAGTGATGTCATGCTGCGCATGCTTCGCAAAACACTTTCGGGGCTGACTCTTTTTCTTAGCCACCAGAGGGAAGGAAGGTTGACTGCGATCAGACTAAGGCCAGCCTCGAGTGTGGACAGGTAGATCGCTTTGGTATTGACCACTAAGTACCAATATGAGCATAGGTAAAGGAAGAATGACAGTCTTTAGTCTTACACCGTGAGTCATGTTTCGCATTCGCAATCGGACCGGCTGTGAGAAGTACCAGGAACGTCAGTGACGATGGCCAAGAATAGAAGCTAGTGGAAAGCTACTTACCTTTCTCAATCTCAACGTATACTGCTAGCCGTGCGATACATGCTGCCAGACCTCTAAGCACTGTAAGCTGCAGGTTCAGAATAGAAAGGAGGAGACATTGCGGACACCAAAGCTAGTAGAAAAACACCCATAACGGCAAATCGACGCCCACGTGACGCTTTCATCGTCCAAACCTGCCACTGTCAGCTCTCAGAAAATCTTTCAATTACCCCACAAACGCCTACCGGATGGAATGGCAGGCAAATGATCCAAACGTCCAAAACAAAGTCAGAAATAGTCAGACTGAGCAAGTATGGATAAGATATGCGACAGTAATGCGCTCTGGTAACAGCACTAGACCAGAGCGCGGAGAAATGCGTGCCGCATTGCAACGCAGTCAGGATCAAGAATGTCACGGTCCAAAGTGCCACGATAACGATGGTGGCAAGTGTCATGGCATGAAGAGTGGTCTGATTGCTCAGGACGCAAAAGATGCGACGGAAGAAGAGTAAAGCGCAGATCTTGACGCCGCCCAGGGTAGTTATTGAGAAGAAATCAAAAGCAATGTACAACTGTAGTGAGAATTAGCTCAGAGCCTTTGGGGCACAAGGCGAGTATGATACCTTTGATGTCATTGGAGCGGTTTCGGCGACTTCTCGGAGATCTTTCGGAGTGGGATACCCCATTACCTTCTTATTGACACCTGGGTGAGACGGGTGAGTAAGGAATACAGCGGGATTTGATAGACCCTTGGTCATTGAGGCACAGTACCATAGAATATTGTCGCTGTCGTGCCAATGAAGAGTATCTAGACGTTGGAAATGATTTCATTAGCAACAATTTCAAGAGTTGGACATCTGCAAGACTGGTGGCGCTGACTAAGCATGGTATAGTGATCCAATCATCCATCTTCAGAGGCACTTTCTGCACACGACGAGCGTAGAAGCGAAGCCCGATAGCAACTGTTGACAAGCCTAGAAGAGTACTGCTGAGCGCGGTAAGGCCTGGTGCTGACGTCGAAGACATATTTTCGAACAATGTCGATTTGTAACGAGGCTGGATGTATAGGCGAGAAAGGTAGTAAAGTTGAATTTGCAGCGAACAGGGGCGACCAAAGCCATGATATCATGTCTTCTTGGATGCAAAGAATATGTTATTTCACGACAAGGTAGCAGCATTTGCCGAGAACCTCGTTGCAGCAACAAGGCTGCGTGATGATGTAGCATTGATGCAGGCTCCCTCAAGTGCGCGATTTTTCGGAGTTTCTTTCGGCTTTTCCATGGAAGAGAGAATTGCAGCAAAGCGAGGAGACTGCACATGACGATGCCTTGCGTTGGTTAGCAACAATCAAAAGGTGCATATGCTTGTCAAACAAGTTCACTGGTTGATGGTTTCGGGATTGGTGACCATTCAGAAGCGCTGACTAGTCGTCGCAGTGTCCTTAGACTCCTCACCGTGACAGACTAACGGCTGACTGCGTCTCCCGTGGATCTAATTCTTGTCCTCGTATCTTTCAACAAATTCACTGGTCCCAATTGTGTTAGTGTGGAGCCTGGTGCAGATCGCAGTGTATTCTTTACCCCATCGTAAAAGTCGTAACAATGTAGTGTTGTTCCATACCAAATGTCCCAAATCGGAGACATTTATTCCGTCTGCCTCAAGGGAGGATCATTATTGAGTTTTCGGAGCTCTCAAACAATGTAACTTCGCGAAGAAGATAGGATGATAAAAGGGTCCCCTACGCATAAGTAAGCAGTATTTATTATTCGGAAAACTTCTTGTATTTGAGACATGCCAATCACAATGAAACAGATGTGTTTTCCATAATGATACGTGCTATGATGTGGGCTCCTAAACGATACACCTTTGCATGGGACAAGGGTCGATACGAGCATTGACTTACTTCTAGGTCTAAATCGAGGTGAGAGGGTAATGCAGGAACGCGGCAGCAATGGCCTGGGACGAGCGGAAAATTTACGGCCGTAACGTGCCCAGATCAGTCAGTTCTTAGTAAAGCCCAACGGTGGTACCTGATCTAACCTCTTCGTACAACCCTGCCGTCCAATTTTTCACCATCATGAGCTCCCGGGGGACATTGAGGTAGTGGACAATATGCTCCCTGATCAATCTTTGTTCCTTGCCGTCTAATGCTTCGAGAGTCGAGTTCCGTATCAAATGCCGGACAAAATTTAGCGAATACTGAGCTTGCGAGTGCTGCAAGTCTTACGAGACCCTGGAGATTAGGTAGATGCCCTTGGATTTATCCCATGGAAAGCGTTGTGCCTCAGGGAGACCCTTGGAGCGGACCCAGTCGTCTGTTAGAGCCACTATTCCGGTGTCTGGATTCAGGTTGGGCGACTTCCACGCTTCATCTTCAATAGTCCGATTGTTGCTGGTATATATGGTGTTCACAGTGAAAGGAACTGTGATATTTCTCACCAGCCCAGCTATGAGATGCCTTTAGTGTCATCGCAACAAGGGATAGGGGGGATCAGTCACCATAGAGTGTGGGAATCTCGTTGGTATGAAATCTTTGGTATACCCATAGAGTATTGAATGAGAGCGAGGCGAGCAAGAACACGAAAAGCAAATGACGGGCTGTGTTAGATCCGTGACGTAGCTGCTCGAAGGGCGAGCTTGCAAGCACCTCCTCTATATCCAAATCCTGCTGTCGCAATAGTTTACATTCTGATGAAGCCATGAGGTATTGATTGAGTGGTTGAGGATCGACTGCGTGAAAGATTTAGAATACCCAAGTTTTCCTCAGATTTACCACGGCCATGGTACGCCATGCCCCAGTTGCAACCTCGTTACGCCCACGATTAGTACAGTCAGCCTGTCTGTCCCGTAACAAGCCGTAGAGTTAGACACTCGCCAGAGGATGAACATCACAGGCCACGTAGTGGATACGGCGGTAGTATTGATACCTGGTTGTAGATGGCGATGATTGGGCAGTTTAACTCTCGCATCGGTGGGAGACTTCAAATTTGATAATTGATAAGGCTGCGATTTCTCACACAGTGTAAGATGCATGCAGGATGCATCGCGGGCCCATGACGAAATGCCGGCCAAAACATGTGGCCGCGGTTAGACTTAGGCATGCATCTTCCCGTCGCTTTGCAGTTGCATTGGTCGCTCTCACTCGGGTTATGAGTCTCGCATGGACGAGAGATGCAATGCGCGCGCGAAGACGTTTCTGCTATCGAGCGCCGACATTATGGAAGGCTGCATGCTTCGGACACTTGTTACCCATAAAATTCCTCGCACCCTTGAAAACCAATACAAACTTTATTTCCGGGTCCATTTCCTGCACATTCCCTTGCAAAGCGCCAATGATATTCCTAAACCCCTACAAACACCACCGCAGTCAGACAGAACCTCGCAGAACTGCCTTGATACGTACGCTGTGAGTAGATCCCTCACATCCGCTTTGTTATCAACGCAGAAGATGCCTTTCCGACGGGGCACGGAGGGAACATGCATCAAAGCCGAGTCGCAACAACATGCCGAGGTTGAAAAGACCCTTGCGCTGAAGACAGCAACGGAAAAGGACTTTAATACTCACTCCCGTAAGACGGTAGAACATACTCACTCCCATTCTTTTTGGCTGCGGGAGTGAGTATGTTGAAACCGTCTTACGGGAGTGAGTGTTAAGTCCTTTTCCGATACAGCACGGATCGGCATTCCGCGCGCCTACCTCACATCCCGTCCGTCGGTCAGCAGCACTGGTTTTCCCGCCGACATTTTTCTATCATTATTGCCTTTCTCAACTTCGACTTTGATGCGGATAATTGCATCTGAAAATGACACCCATGCTTACCATTATCTTCTGGCCGGCATCTCTTCTGGTTTGCGTCTTCGTTTACCAGAAGTGGAGCGCGTATACTACTTTTTAAAAGGCAGTCACCCAACATGGCTGTCAGAAACCTCGAAAGTACCCACATTCAGACCCGATATGGGGCTACGATCTATATCGCGAGCGTGCAGAGGCTACACAGCGTGGACAGTTGATGAAACTATATATGAGACATTTCCATCTACACGGCAAGACATTTGAGGAGAATTTCTTCAATATAAAGGTTATCAATACCATGGAGGCCGCCAACATACAGCAAGTCGCGGCGCTGTCGTTCCAGGATTGGGGGAAGTCATCTTCGAGGAACGCCGCAGTCTCTCCATTTCTCGGGAGAGGCATTTTCTCCGAGGATGGTGCTTTCTGGAAGCATTCTAGGAACCTGATCAAACCTCTATTTGCCCGGTCAGAGATCTCGGATGTCAACTCCCTTGGCGTCTTCGTTGATCGGCTATTCGAACTGATTCCTCGCGATGGAGCTATGTTCGATATCCAACCTTTACTACACAAGCTGGTATTCAGACCCTAATCCTATCGTTTAAACACTCAAGTCACCAACAAATTTTAGTTTCTCGATATTTCAACCGACTTTCTATTGGGAGAATCGGTAGATTCGCTCCTACCAGACACTCCATTTGACTCCATTGAGTTTATCAAGGCCTTCAACGAATCTTTGGCGGGAGCGGGTCGTCGCAGGCGGGCTGGAATGTTACGATTTCGCTACATGTTTGATAAAAAGTGGAAAGAAGCCTACGAGAAGGTTCACGCCTTTGTTGATGATCATGTTCGGAAAGCACTCAAGGCTACAGCGCCGGGGAGCTTGTCAAATCTTTCGAAAACAGTTACCCCAGATGAACATACTCCATCACATCGATACATTCTTCTCCAGGAAATGGCAAAGGAGATTCGAGACCCAGTCGAGCTTCGATTTCAGATACTCAACGTTTTCTTACCCGCGCGAGATACCACAGCTAACGCCGTTGCAAATGCACTATTCCATTTGGCAAGGAACCCTGAAGTGTGGACCGAACTGAGGAGTGCAGCTCTCTCACTTGGCTCACAGCCCTTGACATTTGAGGTTCTGAAGTCCCTAGTACTCTTCAAATACGTCTTATTTGAGACCCTTCGTCTACAAGGCCCTTCTGGGCGTGTGCTTCGTACAGCCCTCCACGACACAATTCTTCCCGTAGGCGGCGGTCCTGACGGCAAATCCCCTGTTTTTGTAGAACAGGGCGATATAGTAGCTCTTAATCTATGGGGTCTTCATCACGATAGAGACATCTGGGGCGACGACTTCGACGAATTCAAGCCTCAGCGATGGGTCGACAAACGACCCATGTGGGGATTTGTGCCTTTTCTTGGTGGCCCAAGGATATGCCCGGCACAGCAGCAGGTCATGACGCAGACGGTATACGTGCTTGTACGACTGGTGAAGCAGTTCTCCGGCATCGAGAATAGAGATGCCACGCAGGAGTATGTAGAGTTGACTAAGATGACTGTGGAAAGTCGGAATGGGGTCAAGATTGCTCTTTCTCCTGCCTCGGTTGACCAGCGATGAAACGATGATAGAGAAGAGCCACAGGGTCTAAGGAGATACAAAAGGAACTTCTGGGTAATAGTTACTTCACTCTTTCATCGTGATAGCATTGAATGTTGCTAGCAATGCTGGAGACTTGCGGTATGAGAGCTCGCGGACGATGTAGGTCCTTGTGGAAGCGGGACATACCCCCGATTCTTCTGCCCCTTTTTCGAGTTCTCGTTCATCACCATACGCCTTCGGAAGCTGCGAAACCGCCCCGGATCAGCAACGCGCTTTATCTCTTGATCGGATCCTTGCAAATCACTACTTTTTTCATCACCCTAGATGAAGTTTCCAGGAGATGATGGAGCACGATCACGAAGACTCTGTATGCCTGCTCTGCAAAGGTACCTTGGTATCATCTTGGCAGTATACTCCAAACGGCGTGTGACTCGCCAATTGAGTGACTCGCCAATTGAAGGAGTTAGTATTTTCGTCTTACCAACGACTAAAGTAAACGATGCACAAGATGGCAGTGACAAAGAGTTAGAGCATACATGGATTTGTTAAAAAAGGGAAGTGGTATCGCCCTTGGCAGCGCAAGCAGCGGATCTTCAGTGGAAGGTTAGCAAGAATGGAAGGATCGAGAAAAAGCAAGTAGAGGTCAGGAACAAGAAGACCGTGGGCGCCGTGAGCATCTTCGAGCCATTCTACGAGTATGAGCACGAGCACGAGCGCGTAGGCTTTGAGAGAAAGAATCTATCGACCTTCCTTCGCACCACGGCTGACCTAGAGCGGTGGCCTCGTAAACCTCGAGCGTGGCGGCTAAGAGCGACGAGTTGCAGACTTACAGCGTCGTTGTACGACCACGCCATGCCAATGGATATCTTGCAAAGTGCCAAAGAACAACAAAGCTTGTAGGAAAGGGGCCTTTACTTCCAAATTGACCCCATCTTTGTCCATCCCATCAAACTTGGATCATAACGGAGATTTATGATGAAGTCTAGGGAGTAATGCTGACAGGCCATATTTTTTTCTCTATCGAATCATCCTCACCAGCTAAACAGTTATCTCTCAATCTACGTTTACTTTGCCCTTGTTTGGTTCAGGCCTATCAGGCTGTCGGATCGAGGGTCCTTCCCTCGATGACGATTGATATACGTACTTCCTCTACGAGTGAGATACCCAAGTCACTTCATTTGCACGACATTTACGGGTGGTGCATACCGAGTGGGACGTCCGCACGAGGTAGAAGGTTCTGGCCGGCCAAACGCGAAGTCTAGAAGGCGCAGTCAGCCACAAAGAAGCTGACAGTCACTCTAAGCCTTGTGCCCTAATCTCAGTAAGAGAGTCGCAAGCAGACCGACGCTGAAGAACAGGGAAAATACTAGTGCCGAATCATAGCAGCCAGCCTTCTCCGTTAAGACTGCAGCAACGATGAAATGGTAGAGATTATTTTCACGGGACCGTGCTGACATCAGCGTGCATCGCGCAGTCATTTTTGACCGCTTATAATCAGACGGTCAACTAGTATATTGTGAAAATCAACGTGAACGTCATACTACTAGCAATGGATCGATTAAGTGCGACCCGACTTAGGGCCATAATGGTATCTGGCGATAGGGCCTCTATAGCGATGGAAGAAATGAATAGGACAGACGAGGTCAGAAGGCGACTAATGATCTTTGGAGATATCAGACGATCCGGTAGAGGTGTAACCACAACCTGGCCAAAGAGCTAGGATAAGGCCTTTCCTACATCGAATGAACAACTTTAAAGAATGAAAGAAAGCATAGGGTCCCAATGTGCTTTATTCGACAATTCACAGTAAGCATGTCACGTTTTGGTAAGTCGATGCGAAAGAAGAGCAGTACAGCAAGTAATGTGAAGCCGCCAATCGGTGAGTTGAGAAAGAATTGCCATCTCCGTATGGTGGGGTGCGGTACTGGTGGTACCAATCGCATTAGCGCGGATGAGAGGTGCAGCAAGCATGCAGGACCCCACCTAAGCCGTCGCAATTCTTCCTTCGGACTCACCGAAAACATTTTTTCCATCTGCCGAGATGCCAAGTCATCGCCGATGAACCACCAGATATTCCAGAAAATGGCGTTTGCTGCGCTGTGTCCATGCTTGGGGGGAGGCCTTACCAGAACCGTTGATGGACACGTCAAGTGTAAGCATTCGGCACGGCGCAGCCTTAGACCGTATGTTTTCGTTTTCAGCCAGTCAGCCTTGTGTCTTGCCAGCTATAAGTCTTTGTGGTTCGTACCAGAACTCACGTGTTTTGTCTTGCTGTCCAAGTAGCCTTGGCCGATCGCCCTCCACAATGGTTGTCAACAACGATCCTTCGACCCAGCAGCACACCATTGTGATTGTGTGCATTGTCTCTCCTATTGTATCCAGTCTGTTTGTAGCGATCCGTATTTGGACAAGAACCTTCGTCACCCATTTTGTTGGCTGGGATGACTGTAAGCTAGCCACTCTGCCTGTCTCTCCATTGCCATGCTCTTACGCTTTATAGATCTGGCCGTGGTCACTTTGGTAATCACGTGCCCATGCCAGTCTTGGCGCTGTGTAGCCCTTGCTTTTGTGGACTTGCTAACAGGCCTGGGACAGCCTTTTTGCATAGCTTGTAGTACTCTTGTTGCAATAGGTGTGCTTGCTACCCTTCAAATTGAAGCCGATCCGGCTTAACAAAAACCCAGGAACGAATTATGGCTTTGGTTGGCATTTCGCGGATGTTCCACCTAGTAGCCTCATTTTCTACAATAAGGTATAGGACACTCGACGTTGAATCTGACAGTACTAAGCTTTTTGGGATAGTGGATCTTTATCCTTTCTGTCTTCTATCTTTTTTCTCTGGGCTTATACAAATTCACCATTCTTCTTCTCTATCTCCGTCTCTTTGGTGTGAATCAGCGCTTCAGATATGTGACCTGGACAGTCATGTTCCTCGTCTTTGGTTATCTTTTTTCGAACCTTTTGGTTATGATATTTGGCTGCACTCCGATCGACAAGTACTGGATTTCGACGAATCCCGGCCACTGCATTTCCGGTACGCATTCATTTGAGCAAATCCTGAAGTTTCAGACCAAAGACAAGCCCCGAGACATGTTGGGAGGGCAATGGCACCTTCCATCTCTAGAGACACTTTTCTTGAGCAAGGCTAAATCCGAACACTGCGTAGAGACCAAGGCAACTTATATCTATGGTTCCATGAACTTCATCTCTGATGTCGTTATATTTATCCTTCCTCTGCCTATGGTCTGGCGATTACAGCTATCTCGACAAGGCAAGCTTGGTGTCACATTCGTCTTTTTGGGCGGATTCATGTAAGGGTCTACTGCCAACGCGTCATGTCGTGAGACCAAGCTCAAATCCCATTAGAGCCTCTGTGATTGCAATTGTTCGTTACGCGTTACTCCTTCGGAGATACTCGGAGACGGATACAACATGGTATGATGGATGGAACCTACTTTTCATGTGAGTCATCCATCACCTTTCTACCTTGTTCTTAACGTGACATTTCATAGGGTTCTCGAGATACACACTGGGCTCATATGCAGCTGCACCCTCGTGTTCAAACCTTTTCTGAAACACCTCGCCTCCAGAGGTAGATCACAAGACTTTGAATTGCTTCCAAAGACCCACGTGCCTCTCGGGAGACGGAGCGATACTAGCCCTGTATGGCAGAGCGCGGGAGGCTTAGGATTCGTGGCTCTTGGAAAATGAGGTAATTGAGAAAAGGTCTGTTGCTCTAGGACATTAGAGGTAGAGCGCAATGCGTAAAGGTCAATAAAGGAGTAAGCAAGGCTATTATCTTGTCAGTGATGTCATGAATGCAACATGAAATTGCTATGTCAAATTGAAAAGTCCAGCCCGGTACACAGCATCCACATAACGCAATGCGCTTGGATGCAAGGTCATGTGCTTTGTTTGATAGACACATTCCTGGGTTGGTGAGTTACACACCTGTCGCGAATAAGTCGGATTCGACCGTGACTATTAAGCATTTTCAAGCGACTATCTAGCACCTGCAACGCAACACTCTGGACTACAGCCAGGTGACCACCTCCAGCCTCGGCTTGAATCGCGGTTCTACCAAATTAATAGTCCAAGCGATGGTAGATCTACCCGTACCGGCCATGCCATTCAACCAAAATGTAGTATTTTTGTATAGGTCGGCGGTCCACTTCATGATCTAGCGCAGAACATCAAAACGGGTGTCTGGAGGGCAGTAATGCTCATTTTGCCGCTCATGTGAATCCAATTTTTCCCCGTACGTATGAATGCTTGCATAAATGCTGATCTTGCTTCGCTGAATCCATCTGCAGTCAAATTGAAGCATCAAAGAGCTAATGAGATTAGCTTAACCTGGATGTTCGAGTCAACGATATTTTAGGTCTGATCTGTATTTAGAGCAGTCGTGAATGTTGATACTCTTCTGTCCATGAGTCGCGTTTCATGATAGAGTTGAGGGTCTCTAACTTTGCTTCAAGAAATGACAAGCCATAAATAACATCATACACCTCACCGACTTCAAATGAAGAATCTACCGTCATGGCTTTCACTAACTAATTACTATTAAAGCGACCTCCCGCAACCATCCCAAGAGGGACTGCGGCTAAGAATGCGACCTCGGTGAGTGGTAGCAAGTATCACATAGATAGTCATAGCCATTACTTTCTCAGAGAATAAGAAGTCCGAACGATAATGCGAGTAAAACGATGAATCCCTATGGGACCAGGTGAATTAGCGTTAAAGATACAAACGAAGACAGCAACGGATTCCAGGTCACCAATATGTATATGTAAGTACTTACATTTGCAACCATTGACCAAGTCCCCCCAGCGGCGCTTTTCTGAGAAGATGCATCCGGCTGACTCGTGGTGGTAGTCTGACCAGTGTTTGAAGACCCACCCGTCGTTGAAGTCGGAGCAGACGTTATTGTAGACGACGTGGATGCCGCAGCAGCTGCCCCGGTCGTTTGAGACGGTGTATTCGTTGTACCAGCTTTCGCGGTTGCTTGAGACGATACTGACGCACTACCAGGCGTTCCGGTTGTAGGAAACGACGAGTGTGTCGCACCGGCTCCCCCACTTATGAGAGACGATGCGGCAACACTGACATTACTGAGCGGTAGGAGGCCGGATATGAAGGATGCTACGCTCGAAGGGAACGGTGAGTTCGATGCATAGGTCGAAGTTGGATTGCCCTTTCCGTCGTCACCGTAAACGAAACAAGCCTTTGCAGGCGTTGCTTTTGCGGGCGTGGTCCCTCCCTTTGGAGTGCAACTGGTCAACATTCACATCGCACAGAGACTCCAATCAAGCATGTAAGAAAAAGGCAGACGGGTATTGCCCTTTTTACGCGCCCGACGGGAGGAAAAGTGGCCGGCTTACAACACTGCAATACGCCAGCACATCGCCTGCCGCGAGCTGAATAAATGGACAAGAGTCAGAATCAGCCCCATTTTCGCCAGCGGCCTCGCAGCATTGCAGACATATCTCCGCGTTGCATAGACAGCCGCTTTGGCAGAGGCAGTCCACATAGGTATTGGTGTCGGCTTCTGCGTTGTCACTCGTGCCGGGAACGCATTGATGATCACAGGCTTGAGCTGCGGTGCAAGCGTTCGCGCAAGTCTGGTTCTGCGTCAGTCCTTGCCCTGCAGTGGAGGCTGAGAGGATGGATAAGAGGAGGAGTATGGAGGTATTGGTGAAATGCATGATTGGAAGTATGAGAAGTATAGAGATAGAAGACAAGGTCAGGTAGAAGTAGTACAAATGATAAAAGGAATGGATTGTGTCGGCGCGAAAGCTAGAGATTTGGCCCCCATGACACTGCAGCCTCTCGGTTCCTGAAACACCTCATCTTACAATTCTGCATACCACCATATAGGCATCTGACACTCTATTGTAATGCATGGTGCCCGAGTTTAGTCGCGTCTAGTACGGTGATTATTAGTGATGGTACCTGTTTTGATGTAGCTAGTCATCGCGCTAGAATCTTAGAAGGGGTCTAGATAGATTATTGGGTTTAATCACCTGGCCAGAGCATGAGCTTTGATTCGTTATATCTTTTGCTAGACACTTAACATATCCTTTACAGAGTGTACTAAAGGCTATCTAAGAAACTGTAAAAGATAGTCGCCGTACAGTACGGGTAAGCTAATTGAGAGCACTGACTCGCAACAGATGTTCTTTATGACCAGATTCGTCATAGGTCGCCAAGGTTGACTGTCCTACTATCAAGGTTCGACGGGTAAGGCCACTCGCTCTCAAAGGATATCGAACCACCTCTCCGCCGTGCGCGTCTGCGCAACAGTAAGCCCTAGATCATTGCCTGCAGTATCATCAGCTGGAGCAACATGCTCGGCAGCATCCCTCCAAGTCCTTCCGTTGCATGGTTTTCCTTCAGCTCGCACGTAAGCGTCACCAATCAGCTGAAAAGAGTGACCTATCGGCCGTAGTACGAACGGCGCCTCGCCTCCAAATAGCATGCAGATATGATCTTCGGCTTCACTAGCAGGCGGCCCCATTCCCATCATACCCGTCGCTGTTATAAAGAAGCGCCGGTTAATGGCTCGACACCACAAATCATGCCAATACGCCGAAGGATCCTGGCGTGGAACCCAAGGTAAGAGGCGATCAAGCTTTCTTGATAACTTGCGTCCAGCGACCGTCGAAATCTGCCGGCACTCTTTTAGAAAAGAGTCAAAGGCTTGTGTGTGCGTCTGGTCTAGCTCTGCATCTGCACTGACCTTGTTGGATCCACAAGTCAAGCAGAGTGCTAGATCTTTCAGATGATGCGCATCTTCTGACCTACGCTCTTTACAACCGTGCTGTACGCACCACCTCACCGCTTCAGCCAGCCTTGAAGAGTCTTTAAGCATATCAACGGTGAATAGTGGACCAGCTAAGGAAATCGTGTCTATAGAGAGACCTTTGAGTTGCAATGTAAGAGAATCATCCAATATCCTGGTTTGCAAACCAAAGCTTGCACTCATGTCACTTCGTTCAAATGTCGGCACATTCCGACACGCTCCGCTCTCGTCAGAGGTCTCGCCGTGAAGTTTGAGGACCCACGAAGGCCAATGAGCATCCTCAGAGTATTGTAGCATCAGGCAGCTGCAGCTTACCCACTGAATAAGACGTCTAGCTCTATTATAGCGTGATTTAGGGCTCTTATACCATGCAGCAAATTGGAGAAAAGACAGATCACCGGCTTCGTAAAGAGCAAGACGGATGGCGTGGGCGTAGACTTCGACCAGAGGTTTTGCGTAATTTGCATCAATCCACAACGGGCAGGAAGAGACTTTCCAAAGGTTCCGAATTGCAACGGCAGCGGTCTGAGGTATTGTAACGTTTTGACCATCAATGAGAATACGCGCACGCTTCTTGCTGGTGCCCCAGCAGTAAGACACGGCGTGAAAATCCTCTGTTGGCGCACATTGAAGAGAGATGTGCTTCAATTCGCATCTTCGAGGAGTATGATCGTTTACACTGTGATCTGGACCGATACAGAGCACTCTAATTTCCTGGTTCGTCGATTCAATTGCGCGATAGCCGTAACTGCTTGCCATTTGGGTTGTGCACTTGAGCTCTGAGAGTTCATAGCTGGTAGTAAAGGAGGTGCGCTTCCATCCAGACTCGACCAATCATACTCGCCCTTGTGTTTTCAAGGCCGAAGACATAGGTGAGTAGCCCCTTGGCACGTTGAGCTGCAGTATGACATCGGCGAACCTACGTCATGAAACCGCTCCTTATCACTTTAATAATAACAAGAAGCTTGTATCTATTAACGAGACAGGACTCGATCAAAGGTCGCCATTATTGTCACCGACTACGATCGATACAGCCGACAGAGCAAGACTTCGGCAATTCTGAATCGTATTCGTTGCAGTGTAGCCACTTTTCGTAACAAGAGCTGGTATGCCAGGAATCTCCCTTGCTCCGAACGCAGTTCACTTATGACCGTTTGAAGAGGCTCAAGGTCTCTTGTATACCGTAAGCATGACGCAAATGCGAGTTGAAGGCTTTCATGGGGAAAGACTCGGATGCCCTGCGATCCTGAAGATAGAATCCACATGCTGCGGGGAGAAATTTTCCTAAGACCAAGTGAGGTTCACGACAGCAAGTGAGAGCGTCTACGCGGAATTGCTAGCCAATTGACGAATCGTCCAAGAATGAAAGATCCGATTTGAAAACATTGAAGATGCTCATACCTCCGTCGCCACTACAGTATCGTCTTGCAAGCCCAGTATGCAGGCCCTCATTCCCTCGCATTGGTGTTCCAGA
Source organism: Parmelia sp. 050094 (assembly GCA_018257885.1). Classification (NCBI taxonomy): domain Eukaryota; kingdom Fungi; phylum Ascomycota; class Lecanoromycetes; order Lecanorales; family Parmeliaceae; genus Parmelia; species Parmelia sp. 050094. The sequence continues at coordinate 47,839 of JAEUBB010000223.1, forward strand.
TCCGACAAACGCCAACTCTCTTCTGGTCGTGTAGGGTTGAGCGTCAAGACAGCTTTAGCGTCAGCAGCGACATCGAAGCCATTCCAACGAGCAAAAGCCATTGTTGCGCGCAACTCATCAAGACATTCATTGCTCAGGTCTGTTTTGGAGTGATCCACCAGAGTCAAGGCTGTGAACAATTGCCCGCCTTTCTGAAGCGTCGATCCGTCCAGACACCACAATCTGCGATCGACCTTGTTGAGACGGAGGTTTACTATGATTTGAAGGTAGTCTGGGGGTTCAAAAGTATCCAAGACCTGCTCTAAGTGCTGTTTCGCTGCGACATAAATTCCCTGGCCTATGTACCAATCGGCTAGTTCGATGTTCAGATAGTTTCGATGCAAGCATGACGCGGTCTTGAAATACAGCGACCGCGCTACCCTCAACGGGTTAAAATCCTTCACCATGGTAATATTGCAGCATTTGATGAGTTCCAGCACACAGATGTGGTAGGGTCTAGGCTCCGCGACGTGCCAACCGCGTTCTACTCGCGATAGGATTGCGTCGACGCACTCAGAAAGTATAGGATACGCTTTCGAGTAGCTACCGCGGAACATCAGGGCCTGTCCTAGTGTTGCCACCGTTTCTGGATCAAACCTCACAGAGGTGAGTACGCCAATTCCTTTGTCGCTAGTGTCCCTGCCCGCACCGAGTAGGAGACTGGCAGATACCACCAAGGTAGAATCATTTGTACCTATGAAAGCCTTCCAATCTTCAATCATCAAATCTCTGATCGTCTTGTTAAAAGCGGTTCGTGCGGATCTAATCTGACAGTCTAAGACAAGTCCAAGGAGGCCTAATCTTGTCGGACCTCTTTCAAAATGAATGCTTGATGCTAGCAGTCTAAGAAACGCCGGTGCTGGCACATTCTGTAGTACTTCACTGTGCTGTATGTCCTGAGAATCGAACGACAGCTGTTGGATACTCTTGGTATAAACACCCACCAATTGAAGAAAGCGGAATTCCGAGTAGTCTTTCCAATGTTCCATCGTTTCGCGGTCGAATAGAACGGCCAAATCGAGGCCACAGCTATCGCAGATGAAGTAATGTGTCAAGAATGACATCAAAGGTGGTAGTCTACTAGACAATCAGCTATTTAAGCAGGAGACCAATCCCGAATACCGCTTAAACATCGCTCCAGGTTTGTCGGTCTCTACGAATGATTGTATTTGTACTCACAATATTCCATTCGATGACAATTCTGACCATCCAACCACAGAAAGGAACGGTATGATGGTCGAGCGAACCACATCTCTGCACCGCCATTGAACTTGCTGCCACATAATTTCCGCGTACACATCGGGGAACGAAAACACAACTAGTTGCAGCAAGCCAAACCAGATAAACACGCGGTCATCTGGAGAGGTCTGGCGCCAGAGGGCCTCTTTCACCTCAGGATCCATAGCGAGCAGAAGACAGTCTTCGTCAAGGTCAAAGCTGACTAGATTCCGAGACAACAACACTCCGATGTCTGCCATTAGAGTGAAAACCCGTGGACCGTTGGCCCCGCATGGGCATCCGAGAGTCACATCCTCGTATAGTGTCTCCCCGTCTCTTGACGTACTTTTGTTGGTCTCGACGAAAATTCTCTCTGCCCATTGTGGCAATACTGGCGATGCTCCAAAAGGCTTGTTCTGCTCGATCTCTCCATCCATATTCCACCGTCGTTGATCCGCATAGTAAGGTCGCGTAAAGAAGAACGCAGGTACTCGGTCACATGCGCAGGATGCAAGTGTCAAGCACAACATACTAGCCCTATGAGGCAGCAGATGACCATTGTACTCTATCGATCTACTACTCATTAGCGACCGAAGTAAGTTGACGATCGATCATCTCACCGTGTGGTTTGGTCGAGTTTTATGGATCCCTGTTGCAAATAAATACTGGAACCTCACAGCCATTCATCATTTCGAATAGAGAAGCGCGATTACTTACTGTATAGATCGAATTGATTTCCGAGTCTGGCCCGGTTTCTGTGTTCCTAGCAACTGCCTCATCAGCCTCTTTCATTTGGTCAGTCCACATAAACCGGACCCCCTTCTGACTTTTTCTGCTTTGTCTTTTTTGATCTGTGGCTTCTGTTGGACTCCTGAGTAGTCTAGACTCGGACGCAAGCGCAGAGGAGGCAAGATGCTCGGTGCCCGATCCACTTCTCCCTTTAGACCGGTCTCGTTCCAAGACGGTTCCTAAGGCGTGGTTGGCAGGAGAAGATTCTCTCTTCTGAAACAGGTCGTTTAGATCTGAGTCATAAAGGCCCCTTGAAGCTAATGCACTTTTCCTATTCGGAAGGGCTGTAGCTAATTTTGGTCGAGAAACTCCCCGATCACGCAGATTCCGAAAAGGAACTTTTGACTTCTCGCTAGTGGTACCAATTGCTCGCCAGTCCCACTGGCTCGGTGGTTGAGTTTCTGGTAAAGCGCGGTTTCCGGTGTCTAGGAGACTGGACTTCATATGATAGCCACCACCAATAAGAGGAGGAATTTCATAGTCACTATCTATAAGCTCAATATTTGGATCCAGCAGATCTTTGGGCAACTTTTCGAAACCGTCGGACGGATCCTCTAACGGAAGAGTTCTGCGTTTTAGGCGGAACCTAGGTGAGGCCCAGCCACTCGGCGTATCCGCCTGCATGACAGAGGAAGTGGGACGTTTTCCCCGTTCACTTTCGTATCCTACGTCATCGTATCCGAGAGTGGGACTGTTTGGACTATCGCCCAACAGTTCTAGATGCAGCCCGGGCGAACCAGTATCAAAGCTAGTACCCGAGACGTGGTCACCTTGCACTTCCATGTAGCTTCTTCCTCGATCCAACGTATTGGGCATTACTTCTTGCATTGCAGCTTCTTCCCTTGCTGGAGAAGCTACCTTTTCCGATGCCCAACGATAAAGACTGGTCGCAGGAGGATTACTAGCAAAGCGCCGAATGGCCTCAGCTACCAGGTCAAAACCAGGAGCGGAATCACTTTCGAATTTACACATGTGCAAGTGATCTTGCTCGATCCTTGCGCGCTCAGTGTCTTCCATGTCAGGCGATGCCAAATTTTCGTCGAGCACAAAACGCATAGAGCCATCATGCAGCTTTGAAGGCTTGCCTTCGTAGAAAAAGTAAATACGGAATCTAGATGCGATCTGTGTAAAGTGCTGGTCGATAGACTGAAGATCTCCGTTGTTCTTTTTGAGATTTTCGACGCATTGTATCTGGCTGTCGAAAAACTTCTTTGGCATCACCACGTTACAGATCCATTCTAATCGAGGGCCCCACTGCGCAATGTCTCTGCCAATATGTGGCGTGCTGAGGAACAGTATTCCGTAGGTGGAGACGAAGACAGAGCGGAGATGCTCAATGCTATGGCGGCGTATTTCGGACGCATAGATCAGTGCGCGTTTGACCTGTATAGAACATCAGTGGTGAGCGATGCTCTTTGGTGTACTTTCGAGGTGCAAGGAATGTTAATATACCACAAGGTCATCTCGGGGACAGGTATGGCTTCAATGAAAATGGTGGAACATATTGAAATTATCCACTCACAACTAGACCTCCGAGCGAGTGTGCAACGAATATTATAGGCCGCTCGGTGGCATTGCGTATCCGCCGATTGGCCGCCAGCTCCGCAACCAGATGTTCCGTATGATGATATATGTTTGGCTTCCCTCTGTCGGCGAATGACGTGATGCTTGCATCATAGCCATAGACTAAAATGCGTGCCTCCTCTTCTTCGACTATGTCTGGCAGGAGCTGCGCTGGCCAGAATATCTTGGACTTGTCGCTCGTCCACGTCCATTTTGGATCGCCATTCAGTCCGTGTACAAACACGACATCTACCTTCGCATGGCCAACAGGGGCGTATACTTCTGAAAGGCCGTGACGATCGATTTCATTGGATGCTAGATTACTAGAGGTATTCTAAACGATGTCAGTACCATGCAGAACTAAGTGTGATTTGACGAGCAGCTAGTCACCATCATCAAATAGGCTCAACCATGCGAGCTAGATCTGTCTTGAACTACATGCATAGATGGAAACGAGTACGAAAGCCGGATCGGATTTGATATCCCGGACACATAGAGAAGACCGCTAAGGGGTGTGACTCGCCACCACTGCGGCTGCTGAGCTGCCTGCAGCAGGCGACAGCTTCGGCGCTTCCCGTATTGCTCGAGGATGGTAAGCAGGGGCGAGAGGGGGGAGAAAGGCGAGTATGTAAGAATTGAAGGCAAAGATAGCATGCCAAGGATGCAGAGCTTCAGGCCCACGTCGCACACTAAAGCCCGGGAAGGTAAGGCGGTAATGTACTCCGTAATTGGCAGTTTAGCGATAATCATACGAGTACCTTAATAAAATAGGTCTGTACTAACTGTATCCTTTTTTCCATAAAATTGATTTCATCGAAATGAATTGATAGATAACAAGAAATTTCGTGCAACAGCAATATCAGCATTTATCATTCTCATGGGCAGCTGTTATATCAATGGGAACAATGTTATACCTATGGATAATAATAGCCCATCGGGATGATGCAACAGATACGACAGTACCTAGGTACCTAAACATCAGACGCCAATATGCTTTCCTCTTCTTTCCTCCCACCCCAGAAGTCATTTACTGTAGTACCGTATTTCAAAAGAGTGGCATCAAAAGGCACCTCCACTATCATTGTAGCTTTTGCATGCCTTACAATTGAGAATTTGAGATTGTAGCAGCCGAAGGCAAATACACTGTCATGCCTACGCCTCAACACCGTTCATTGTTTGAGAGGCGCAATCTACTCATTCGAAACACAAACCTGACGCTGCGACAAATCGTATTACCAAAGATGCTAGAAGGTTGAATATGATGTCCTTATAGGTCTGCGAGACTGAGTCCGTATCTCCCACAGCTTCTGCTAGAACGTCCTTCTCTGCTGTATTTGATGTTCCTTGCCTTCCACCAAATCCAAGGAAGATGTAACAATCTCACTCCGGCCAATTTGAAAAGCCTCGGCAATCTCAAAAGCGTTCATGACAAACGGTTGCAATAGCCCCGCATCCTGACTCATGCTTCCATCTTGCCCACTTGGCCAATGACATAATAGAAGAATTTGGCGCAACCAGCGCTGTCGGCCCTCAGACCCAGCTCGCTGCCGAATGCATTCAAGCCATAGAGGGTGCAACCGCAAGGGAGTGTTCGACGCCTCTCGAAAGCCTATGGATACATTTTCGAGCTCGGTGAGATATTCCCCCTGTTCAAACAGTCCCGCTGCAAAAATTTCATAGTCTGGTAGGCTTGACCTCAGATCATCCATCCACGGCCTTTCAACTCGGAGGAACCTCCGGAAATCGAGCGAGTGATCTTTACTGCTGATGAAAGCCAGGAGCTCCAGGAACCGAGGCACGGCGACTTGATGCCGTCGCAATCGGTCCAGAGAGAGAATAAATGTTTCCATGATTGAGAGTCCGAACCGCGGCCGATAGTGCAGAAAGCGACTTCTAGCTTTCCAATCTGGTCCCTGAAACATTGTAATGAATTCTTTCGCAGGTGCATCTGCAACGATATGTGATAACACATTTAAGATGAAGGACACGGCCCGACACGCTGCTAGAGCATGGCCATCAACAACCTTTGCAATGGCTTCCAAGTCAGTTTCTGATATTTGTGCTAGGGAAGAAGTGGTCCCGCTACGGCCCAAGACCATAGTCATCAGTGAAGCCATTTCGTCAACGTCCATCGTTGAGATTCTATGTTCCTGATGGTCTCCCTCCAGATTGCCAACTGTTGGAATTTCAGCCAATAGGAGTCTAGGAACTCCGCAATTAGCGTAGCTTACTAAGCGCGCCTTGGCGGTATTCTCTTCTTTCTTAATATTAATATTCTTAGCTATTTAATCTATTAAGTATTTAACTTCCTATATATAAAACTATATTATTCTATATTTAAATAGATTATAAGCTCGGAATCTATATTATAATCTTATTATCTTCTTTAGCTAGATTTAATTAACTAGTAAAGATTTAATTTATTACGAACGTACTCTAGAAATTAGGTGTTTATAGCTATATATTAGGTTTCTAGCTATATATTAGACCTATAGAGTATTTATTAGTTATTAACTTATTTCTATTAATATATAGACTAGCGGGGATTTCTTTTACTATTTAAGTATTCTTCTTCTATACTATATTTACTCTTTATCTAGTTGTCTTATTTAATTTACCTCTATTAGACTTGACTCTAGATACGGTTCTAACACTATAACTAGATTATCTACCCTTTCGTTCGTACTAATAAGCGAATAATAAAAGAAAATTATTATCGAGATTATTATAAAGACGTTTTAATATTAGATTATTAGATATCTAGGTATAGTCTATCTATAGATAAAGCGAACTATTCGTAGCTAGTGTTAGAACCGTGTCTAGAGTCAAGTCTAATAGAGGTAAATTAAATAAGACAACTAGATAGAAAGTAAATATAGTATAAAAGAAGAATACTTAAATAGTAAAAGAAATTCCCGCTAGCCTATATATTAATAAGAATAAGTTAATAACTAATAAATACTTTATAGGCTTAATATATAGCTAGGAACCTAATATATAGCTATAAATATCTAATTTCTAGAGTATATTCGTAATAGTACTTCTCTTTATAAGTAGCGATATTTCTATCGCTATAGAATCTTCTCTAGCGGTAATAACGCTAATAAGAATAATATATTAGTAGTTCTAACTAGCGTTATTATAAAAGATATATTATAACTATTAGGGCGTTTAAGAATAATATAATTTAATTAAGAATTAACTAAGTTATAACTATAAATAAATATAGTTAAAAGATTAAAATATCTAAATATAGTGAAGAAGAGTTTAAATAAAAGTCTTTTATTAGTTTAAAATAGAGTCGACCCGATATCTAAACTTTAATTAAATATTAGTTTATTTAGATAAAATTATTCTTTACTAAATACTAATATCTAATTTCGAGCTAGAGTACTAGCGACGATAATAAGATCTAGTAATAATATTATATAGCTATAAGAGATATTATTAATTATAATAATAGTAGCTATAGAGCGGAAGGGCTCTATATAATATTATTATTAAATAGTAAGTATCTAAAAAATAATAAGTTAAATATTTAATAAATAAGATCTTAAAGCTAAATTTAAAGTATTTATAATAATGCTAAGATTTTTATATTTTAGACTATTAATTAGAGGTTATCTTAGAGAAAATAGGTTTAGATTAGCTAGTATTTTTATAAATTAGCTCTAACTACTAATTATATATTATAACTATAGAAAAGGTACTACGTCGTCTATAAATAGTAATAATTAGAATAATAATTAAATTTCGAAGATTATAAAGATAGCGAGATCTCTTTAACTTAATAATTATATTATATAGATTAGAGTTCTCTAAATACTTATTATAGTAGTTATTAACTATATTCTAAACCCCCTTAAATTTATTATTATTAGTATTTTATTAAATAAGTATATTATCGTTATTCTTTTATCTTACTTAGTATTATAGTTTACTATAGTAATATTTAAAGTTTAGAATATTCTTTATAATCTACTTATTACTTTTAGATATTTTAATTAGCTACGTAGAAGAGTTCTTCTAGCTAGATAAAGAGTTTATAAGAATAAGTAAGAGTAACTTAAAATTAAAAATAAGATAAATCTTTATTATAGAAGAAAGCTAAAGTTTATATATAGATTCTATAACTTTAATTACTCTAAAAGAATCTTTTTTCTTATTTTCGAGCTTCTTAAATAGATATATAATTTTAATATTATAACTATTTAAGAAGACTATATCTTCTTTCTTAAATTTAATATTAAGGTAATACTTATTCGCTTATATTATTATATTTTTTTACGTATACTTTAAGTTCTTTCTAATATATATAAGGATATTCTTTATATAGTTAGTAATATCTATAACCTTAATAGTATTTAAACGCTAGTAAGTAATTTTATAGTTCGTTAAATTTATAGAGAAGCTTATATAAGAATTAAATCCTTTATTAATAAAAAATAGTATAATCTTAATAGAGACTAATTAAGTATTATTATTTATAAATTTTATAATTAAAAGTTATTTAGTCTAGTTATTCTATATATAATTATAATAAGTTTATAAGTAATATTTTAGATTCTAATTTACTCGTTTCGTTTATCTATTAGTTTCTAAATAAAATACTATTAATAGTTTAATCTCTATATTAAGTCGTTAATAGAAGAACTTTTAAATAATAATTATAAATTATAGTTCTCTATTAAAGATAATATTAAGTAAGAGGCTATATAGTTTAAAAATCTTCTTTATAAATATTTATATAATAATCTTAATAGTAGTTCTATCTTTCTTAATAATATAAAAAATATAATAATATTCTTTAGTTAGTTTATCTATTAGAATATAGATTAAGTTCTATTATTTTAATATTAAGAGATTAATAATAAAGTCTATACTAATATTCTATTAATACTTTTAGGGAATAGATAGTAACTATAGAAGACTATATTATTAATCTTAAGAAAACTTAATATAATAATAGATATAGTAGTTATAAATATATTAAGTAATAATATTCTTTATATCTCTTTAGTAGTACTTTTTATAGAGTAATTTCTTAGTTCGCTATACGCTAGAATAGCTATATACGGGCTAATTATAGACCTTATAAATAATCTTAGTATATATTAACTCCAGTACTTAAACGCGATAAATATAGTAGAGTACTTTATTATATATTTAGTATTTAAAAAAAAGAATATTATAGATCTTTTCTTTATTTTCTTTTTTAGCTTAACGTAGTTTAATATATATAATATTATTTTAATTAGCTTTATAAACTTAATAATAAATAGAATTATTAACTATTAAGATTTCTATATTATTAAGTTTTAATTAATTTAGTATAAAAATTATTTAATATATTTATTTAAGATAATTATTATTTAAGGTTTAAGGCTTAAAATTAGCTATTTTAGTAAGAGTATTAATCTTAAAGTTTTAAAGTCTAGAGTAAAATTAGATCTTAATATTAAATTTTAATAAAAGATCTAAATATCTTACTTAATATTAATTTAAGTTATATTTTTTTATAAAATATATAAGATTCTTATAATTAATAAAGATTTTAATTAAGATATTAATATATTTTAGCTTAGATCTTTAGTATTTTAAATAATAAATAATTATAAGAAGTTCTTTATTATAGATTTAATAATTATACTTAATAAAAATAAGATTCTTATTATAAAAGATAACTAAATAGAGAATTTCTTTATTATTATATTATAATAAAATATTTTTATTAACGTAGTTAAAAAAATCTATCTTTAAAATAATTTAATAATTTCTATTAAAATAGTAAAAAATAGAGACTTTAATTATAATCTTTTTAAGAAGTTTAAATACTTTTTAATAGTTAGAGTTTTAATTAAAGAGTACTTTCTTTCTAGTAAAGTATATTAATAATTTAGTAATTTTAAAGAAGCTCTTAATAAACTAATAGTAGAAATTATAGAATTTTATAAAAAATTATATCTTTTTTAAGTAGATAAAAATAGCTTAATTTATTATAATTTATACTTTAAATAAATTAATCTTAAGGCTTTTTATAAAGATTAGAAGTTTAAGAAACTTCGTTTTTTATATATAAAATTTATATTTAAAAATATCTATTTATAATCTTATTTTTTAAAGCTTTTAAAGAATTTATTTTATATATTTTATATACTTCTTTTAAGTCTTATTATAGATAAGAATATTATCTAAATAGACTTAATAGAACTTATTAAGAAATTTAAATAAAACTTTATTTATATATTACTAAAATATAATAAATCTATTTATTAACTTAAATAATATAACTTAATATTTATATACTTCGAGAGATATAATAAATATAGTATAGTTCTCGCTCTCGAAATATATATAAATCTTATTAAATATAGTAATAATATTAAGTTATATAAAATATTTATAACTCTATACTTAGTTAAGTACTTTATTAATAAGTAGAATTAAATACTTATTCTTCTTAATAAGTTAATTAAGTCTTTAATAATTAATATAAAAGTATAGCTCTCTATTTAACTTCTTTATAAAGAGAATTAATAATAAGAATAGTATTTAATTAGATATAATAAAATTTTTATTTAGATACTTATTTAGATATTTTTTAACTTTTTAGAGTTTATATAATAAGAGAAGATAGATTCTATTTTAAAATAAATTAATATTTAATCTAAATATATTAAGCTTAATCTTTATATTATATAAATAGTATAGAGATAATTAATCTATTTTAAAATAATTAAAAATATTTATAAATTTATAATATTTAAAAGATAATCTTTAGAGTATCTTTTTAAGACTTAAAATAATTATCTTACTAACTTAAATAAAGTTAAACTAGCGAGTCTTATATTTAGCGAGTACGTTAGTAATTTTAATATAATTTAATAAAAATATCTTAATATTCTTATTCTTATAGAGCGTAAGATAGAAAGTAGCTTTAATAATATAAATATTAATATTAAAGTTAATATAAAATCTTAATATTAGAAGATCTTTATTTTACTTTTTTAAAATCTTTCTTTTTTAAAAATCTAATTCTTCTTTCTTATTTTAATATATAGATCTAAAAGATATCTTCTTCTTTTTAAAAGATAAAGATAATTTTAAGAGAAGATTAGATAATTTATTAAGATTTATAGATCTAATATTATTATAACTATAATAACTAAACTAGAAAAGTAGCTTATCTTATTAATAATTTAAGAAGATTTAATATTTATTTATTTAGAGCTTTTTAATAATAAGATAATATTAATTTAATAGTATTAAAAGAAGTAATATTATACTTTTTTTATAATTATTAATAAAAAGATATAAATAAATTATCTATATAATAGAGTTTTTTATTAATTTATTATTATATTCTTTTAATAGTCTAGAGGTAATAGATCTTATTATTATATTAAGTACTTAATAAACTTCTAAGATATACTTAATATTAATAATATAATATACTTCGATATATTTAAAGTTAGTAAGAGCTTTTAGTAAGATTATTTTCTATTAAAAAAAGAGTTTAGTATTTATTAAAAAGAGATAATATATATATAAATTCTCTAAATTATTTATAAAATATACTTTATTAACTCTTATTATATTTTTAATAAGAATAGCTAGTTTTTTATATTATTATTAAAGAATATTTAATTAATTTTAGAATTTTCTTTTTTATTTAATATTTTATTAATTTTAATTTTATAAATCTTAGTACTTTAAATAGCTAATTAAGTTATATATTTAGAAATAGTCTAAAATATATTAAAAGAATATTAACTTAGTAAGTAATTTATTTTTCTATAAGTCTAATAATTCTTATTAGAATTAAGTTAAAGAGAAATTTAAGTAGAGATTATTATTATATATAAAATTATTAAAATTAACGCTATTAATATTATAATAATATATTAGCTAAAAATAAATATTATTTAAAAAGTTTTTTTTATTTTTTTAAACTTAACTTTATTCTTTTAGTTTATTTATTAATTATTATTTAAATAATAGAGATAATCTTAATACTCTTTTATAATAATAAATACTTTATTTATTAAATAGTTTTAAAGATAAGAGAAAAGCTTTCTTTTTATTAATAAAATAATATAATAATTATTAAAACTATAGTTTAAAATATTAATTAATTAAATAAATTTATAAAAGAAGAATTAAAAACTATCTTCTATAATTATAATTAAATTATTATATTCTTACTTTATAGTAACTTTATAATATTAATTTTTAAATAATTCTTTTAAATAATTAAAAATATTTTTAAGAGTTT
>JAEUBB010000224.1:37783-49591 GCA_018257885.1 Parmelia sp. 050094
GCAGCTATTGACGAGTACAGATACACAGCAGTATCTTTCGACCTCCAATTGCTTGCAGGGTTCCGAGAATAGTCCGACAAATAGTGGTCAATGTACCGAAGGACAACTGTGGAGACCATACCCTCAAACTTTGCCATTAATTGTCGAAGGAAATCCGTCGCTGCCCGCCGTCGAGTGTCACTATCAGAACCTTCAAGGTCTCTTCTTATAAACTCGATTGGTTCATCTTCGAAAAGTTCCATATCCGAGTCTCGCAGGGCGAGATTCGGTAGAATTACTCGCTCAACGACTTGGGACAATGTGGAGTCGTCATTAAAAGCCTGCGCGTGTTCCGTACTGCTCGTTACAGCAGTCAGAAACTGTAGCGCTCTACTCACTAGAATGTCATTCTTAGTTTGCGGACCCACGGTGGTGAGGAGATTCCAAGAGCTTGAGATGAATTGCCCAACGTGTACGCCAACAGCGTCCTCGTATTTCTTGATCCACAGCTCCAAGACCTCAAAGATACCCGATTTGACGTGCTCCAGAGACCCTGATTCACTATCGTCGTCGGTTTGCAGAAGGTCATTCTCGTATGTAAGGTACTTATGAAGTAGTGAGGTCATTGCGGGGAGACTGTCTTCGAAGACAGGTGGTAAATCTTGGACTGAGAGGTCATAGAATAGCTTGACAATAAGATTTAGTGTTGCGAATAGCTGCAATAGCATGGCTTTATTGGACTGGTTTTGATCGATGAGTGCGTCTGTGCTCTGGAGTTTCGACATTAGTCCAATCTCCTGCAGGACGTAGCATTAGTGAATGTAGAATGGCTCACCTGAACCAAACTCAAAAACGGATTGCCAAATTTGCCCAGGACGTGATTTATCTCGGTGAACAAGGGGTCTGACCGGTACAAAGGGCGCCATCTCTTGAATATTGAATGGGCGACTTGGAGCACGCCATTATTGGTCGCGGGATTGTTGGGCGTTAGACGGGATACAAGATCCTGGATGACGTTCAGCTCTGTGCAAGTCATACTTGAAACACCTCATTTACGTACATCCACCAGTGAGTCCCATCTTTCCCAAAAGTCACTGTCCGCTATGACACCAATCGCGTCTCCCAATTGATACTGGATGTTTGGAGGCACTGAGATCATGAGCCCAATAAGCTCACGCTTGATGGCCGTAATCTCATTCTGAGGTAGCTTGTGATTGCCATCTTCGTCCTAATCACCACATCAGCCACATGAGTCCCAGACTTGTACTGCAGCAGATGCTCACTGTCCAATGCCTTTTGATGTAGTTCTTGAAGTACAAGGCGCCGGCTAGACGAGCAGTAGAGCCGTATGTCTGAGTGGCTACAATTTGCAGCAACGATAGGGAAAAGTTGGGCCTCTTCTCTTCGTGTAGGATAGCAAGCTCCGCTACACATGCAAGTCAGCTTAAAGAATACAGCTAATTGGAGGATAAGTGTCAAACCTTGTTTGTTCTGCGTTGGATCTAAGCTTGCTTCCAGAATTCGAGCAAGGCTCTGAAGATCGACAGCCATGGTCCAACAACTTCAGCAACTTCGGCGTGTTGGACCTGCTTTCCAGAAAGCTGAAAAGCAGAGCAAATTTGTAGCAAACAGCTATTTTGAAAGCTGCATCCAAGGTACTTGCTGCCCGCCGTAGTGTAGACACACTAAACGTCATAGACGCGATAAACGCCGAGAGCTAGAGGCTAGAGCGATAGAAGTATCTTATAGGTACATTGATCGGGTACTCCGTCCCTTAGTCATTGATGAGAGAGGCCAACAAATTTAGTCAGCCTGATCACTGTGACGCTTCACGACTTGATTAAGATCTTGGATGATCCGTGTCAAAACCGACAGTATAGGGTTAGGGAGGGGGGATTTGGACATGGCCAGAGATTTTGGAACATGTGACAAGACGGGCCGATGCCGAGAGATTACCTATATTGAATTCAACCTGTCTTACACAATCTTTTGGAACTTGTTCTTTCCTTTACTTTTGAGCTAGATGGTTCCGTGGTAGGTCATCCTCATGTTCAACCTTCTTCGCGCTGTATATGGGATATTGTGCCTCTAGAACCAGATGTACCTCTTGAGCAACTCAACATTGACAAATATGCCCCAAGGTTCTCCCGAAATTCCTTGTTTACCTCATGTTATTAGGATTTCATACGTATAATTTCATCATCCTGTCTGTCAATTTGAAACTCAGCTGATGGAGAAAGCTCCAGGAAGCTGTTCGGGGCTGGTCGTGTCACACCCCTGTCCTCATTCTCTAACATCAAAGACCAAGACCAACTGTGTCCATGAACCCAGAAAGTTCTGATGGGGGTCAAAAGGATGGCTCTACTCCCTCGCTAAATGAGATAATCAAATCTCTTGCCGCTGGGTCTGGAAGTCCAGTCCAAGTGGGAAGGGCACACAGCGGTAGTCCTGATACAACCCAAGGGAGCCCGTCAAGCAATAAACAGAGTAAATACGTCAATGCTGAAGATGCTTTCAAAGCGACATGTTTACGTGAACTCGCTCCAAAGTTGCCAGCCGAGAAGAGGATCGCGGCAGCTTATGAGATTGCCGAACAAATCAAGCTGTACTCCGCCGATGCTTTGTTGGACATGTGGACCGTTGCGGAGGACTTGACAACAGAGAAAGCTCCTCCAGAAGCCCGCAAAGCTGGGTTTGCGCTTTTGACAGCTTCTGTATCCCATTCGGGGATCCTGAAGGAGCGGGAGAGGTTCTATTCTATGATAGTTACACCGGTGGATGCATCTCAGGCGAGTCTACAGATATCAGCCTTGCAGAAACTGACCAAGGATGGCCAAGAGCTCTATCCTTTCGAGGATAAACTTGTTCTATTCCTCAACCATTCGCTAGAAGGGTGGTTTCTAGCTGCGGAAGGTGCGAGGAAAACTCGTGCAGGAAGCAGGTCAACGAAACCTGAACCGAGCAGAAGCATCCCAAGTCTCATAAGTGGCACTGGACGGAGTGATGACGATTCTGGCAGAGATCTTTCTGGCAAACATAGCTTGAAGCAGTCAACACTCATTGAAGAGAAGGCTCTGTTAGACGGATTTTATCTAATTGCCGACATTCTTGAACACCACGCAGAAGTCTACTACGACGACCAGTTGGATTTTCTGATCGAGCGAGTTACGTCAATTGCCCAAGCAGCCAGGTCACGTAAATACATTCAGGGTACTCTTAAAATTTTCTTCGCCATCATAGCAAAAGGGCAGCTTCCAGCGTCAGCTTTAGAACCATGTATCCACGTACTCTGCAACATACATGGTATTGGAGAGACCAAATTTGAAGAAGGGGTTTGGGACTGTCTATCCAACCTTTTGAGATCAAACCAACAAGCTGCTACCAAAAGGATACTTTTGAAACTTTTAATCGATCCGCCAAAGGATAGCAGTACGGAGAAGTCGATTACGGTCTCTCGTGGAGCATTGTTCACAGTTCAGCTCGTCGCTGGGGACACTACTTTGGGGCGTATCCTCATCAACGATATCCAGCCGCTCTCACGAGGAATCAAGAATGTATACACCCTGGATACACAGCTGAATCTTGACATAATTAAAACTATCAACTCACTTATTCTCAATGAGCACATTGCCGACGCCCTTGGCAGAGAAGACTGGAGTATCCTGACTAAGGAATTTGAGAAGATTTTCGGAGCGCCGCAGATCCCTGCAACTCATGACTCCCTGCCGCTCTATAACTTGATGTTAAGCAATCAAACATTGAGCAGAGGCATCACTAGCAAATTGTCCGAGGAGTTAGTAAAGATGGCTGAACGCATCATGTTTCTTCTGCAAACAGACTGGGAGTCCTTGGATCAACGGAAGTTGACGGTTGTTACGGAAGTTCTTGTCCTCATGGCGTTGAGGGTACCTTCTGTCTGGAAGGACACTATAAATGCCATGCGAATGCAAGGCCTTTTGGACGTGACCAACGACAATTGGATGCCTCATCTTCGGATGGTGTCCAGTAAGGTTTTCACGGATACCTCTCAATCCGAGGACGCCAGTTGTCTACTTCTTCGATTGTTTGGAGAGCTATTTCCAAAAGTGAAGAATGACACCAAGAAAAGATCTATGTATGAATCATGTCTGCAAGATATCTGCCAGATGCTGAGTCGCGATACGAACCTTCTAATCTCAGTAGCCGCCTGCCTGGCAGAGGTTGCAGCGCTGTGTGGTCCCGATATCGGGAACGACACCTTCCAAGCCCTAATTGACGTTATTGAAAAGGCGCTGAAGGTTTCCGTGCCAGATCCTGCGGTGAATGCTGAAGCGCTTGAACGTATCGTAGACTACCTCATCAAGATGTTTCTCAGATCCTTACCACAATCCTCTCTGAAGACAAGGAGATTGTACAACCTTGTTCTACCACTCGCAGCACCTTCAAGCCCGACTACCGTGAGGCTGTGTATTATCAAACTATTGACCCGGTTGAGATGCGATGCAGAGGAAGCAATCGAAGTAGTAGCAATTCCTGATAGTCTAGGACTAGCATCAATCCTTTGCAGGACGGAGGCAACGGCCGTATCGCAGGACTTTTTGCCCACAATGTCTAATCGAACGTCGACATATGAACAAGCTCATGCAATACGCACTGGTCGGTCCAGCGTTGTGGACAACATCATGACCGTACGGTCGAGATCAACCACAAGGTCCAGCAACTTTAGGGAGCGTTCCGTACAGCCCACTCATCCCTTGTGGATGTATAACGGGTCCTTGAAGGGCCTTCCGGAAGATCCACCTCACGGGCCAAGCCGAGTTGTTTACTCGAAGCTTCCGAGTGAAGAAAATCCAAATGTTCTGAACCTTAGCTCTTGGCTGGACGTCGTGATTGGCATCTTAGAAGAGGGCAGCGACTGGGAGATCTATAGCTATATATTGGTTCACTTGCCTTCTCAATTGAGTAATCGCTCGTTGTTCGCACGCCACGTCAAGCAAATTCAGACAATGCTCAACCTCGTGGTCGCCCAGGTTGAGAAGAAACATGTTTCTACACCACTGCCAGAGACAGGTATCAAGCGGCGTGACATTGTTCTTTGCTTGTATCATACCCTAACGATGCTTTTGCCCTATAACGAGCACTTTGGAAGGCGCGAATTGGAGAGCACTGTGCGAGCTTTTGCGAAAGGACTTGAAAGTTGGGACGGCGCTGGAAAGTGCTGTATCCATGCTCTGGCTTTGTGCTGCCATGAGATCCCCTCTGTCATCGACAAATGGATGTTTAACGTTATCCAGAAGATGCAACAAAAGATCACTCAGTCAGATCTAGCAATTGATATTCTCGAATTCCTCAGCGGCCTTTCCGGACTACCGGATGCCTGCTGTACCGCTACTGCAAAGGTACCTGACGTCCATCCAGGTGTCGTAGCGGAGGATAGTGGGTTTTACATGACAGTCTTTGGAATCTGTATACGCTACTTAGACTACGCAAGGGACCAGCGTCAGGGACAGACTGGCAACGCTGGAATTCGATCTAGCCTTCAGCCCATCCGTCAAACTGGTAGTGCAAGCGAAAATGCCCAAATTGCCCAAGTGAGCCAAGCATCGGATGCACAGACAAGCCTCTCGGAGTACGTCTCCGCCTTGGCGTATCATGTTATTACCTCTTGGTTCTTGACGATTGAAGTAAGTCGGCGAGCGCGGCACGTGGGATGGATAACGAAGGGGCTTGCATGCAAGGATAGTTCAGGCAAGCCGATGGTAGAAGAACAAAGCCAGGTAATACTTGACATGATGCATCGTACCGTATTCTCAGACCTAGGAGAAACACAGCCAGACGAACGCTTTGTTGACCCAGACGAAAATCCGATCAGGAAGACGTGGTTGGATGGCATGAGTATCCTCACATTGGAGATTCTGCCTAGTAGTAACAGTGGTCAATTCACAAAGAGGCAGGCATCGGGCACAACGCATGCGTCCTATTATCACAATACCGCCAAGATGCCTGAGCATCATATCAGAGGACGCAGGAATGATTCGAATTTCCAACCCCAAAGGCTTCCTGATGTCTATCCAAACCACATGTTCCTTCAAAACTCTTCGACAATTGCACCTTTACCTATTCCCATGCAACCAATTGTCCTGCCGGACAACGAGGTTATACAGCGCGCACTGAGAAACTTTGACCGGACTGATACGGTGGATGGTCATAAAGCAGGTGTGATTTACATTGGGGAAGGACAATCCTCGGAAGCAGAGATTCTGGCAAATTCACGAGGAACAGATGCTTACGAGGCCTTCCTGTCAGGACTGGGAACTAAAGTCAAGCTTCAGGATGCCAAGTTCAACACCCAAGGGCTCGATCGCGTATCTAATGCTGACGGCACGGACACGTATGCTTGGCGCGATAGAGTCACCGAAATCGTCTTTCATGTGACCACGATGATGCCGACAGATCCCGAGAACGACCCTCAGGGTGTGAAGAAGAAGGCCCATGTTGGGAATGATCGCGTGAAGATAATTTATAACAATTCGGGTCGAGCTTTCGATTTCAACACCTTTCCTTCGGAATTGAACTTTGTGAACCTCGTAATCACCCCTGAGGCCCATACCGGTGGTGGGCGTTTGGTAACAGCGAGGGAGCCGCGCAAACGAGATCGGGAAAATAACGAGCAGACGCCATCAACCACGGATCTCTATGGCTACTATCAAGTACAGACCATTTGTTCGTCAAAATTTCCACAGCTCTCTCCAGCGGCCAGCCCGAAGGTCATCTCGGCCGAATCTCTACCACATTTTATCCGTAATCTGGCCTTGAGCGCCTCCCTCTTCTGCCAAATCTGGTCTGTGGTACTTGGCCACGGCGAATACTACTCGAGCTGGCGTGTGCGGCTCAAGGAAATCATTAGACTCAGGAAGGAGTATGCAAACACCAATAGATCTGCCAACGTGGCCTACCCACTGGGGCCAGGTCCGCCTCCCATATACGACGGTGATAGCTATACGGGCGTGGTTTCCGTGGGTGGCATTGCGGAGCCGGATTATTTTCATATGAGTTTGGATTTTACAAGGTGGACGTGAGTACATATGGAGTTGGTTGAAAGGCGTTAGGGAGCACAGCCTAGGCGGGCAAAAATGACAGACGAGAGTTGGTGGAGCTGGCAGGCAGAGATGAAGGTGTTCATGGCAGGGGATGCCGACCAAAAGTTTTGCTTTGATCCATTTCATTCATCGAGGGGTATCCAATGTAGGGATATACATATTGGCTGAATGCAGGGATGAGGTTTGGGTTCAGCAGTATATAGGGAGGGACTGGAGAAGCGTGTCCATACGAGAAAGATTGTCAATAGACTGCATGGTGGTGTCAAGAGGGCAGTCAATCCTGAAGATGGGAAAATTCAGATGGCATAACCGTTCTGTTTTCCTTGTCCGACTCAAGCGTGTATGAATGGCAGTTAATGCTGCATTCTTGGAGGATGAGATGAAGAAAAAGGATAGCTGAGTCTTGATGTTGGAGTAAGACATGACCAGTCACGTGCGCGGGCGAGGCAGAAACGTCGCGCTAACAAAGTCAATTCCGCGGACCAGTGGGACCCAATCAACGTCTGAGTCAGCTTCAAGCTCAAGCTCAAGGTCAGGTATCCAAGCTATCTACTCCATCTACTCGAGTACTGTTGCAAGTTATACACAAGATATACACAAGGTCCCCCAAAGCAAACGTCGATACGAGTAGCGGTATACGTAACAAAGCCAATCAACGCAACAAAAGCAATGCCAAACCCTTTCCGCGGTGTCACTGTCGAAGTCATCTCAGAGGGAGAAAAGCTCAACCTCTACCCTGATCCTGATGAAGACCCAAGCGACCTCAGTCCAAGAACACGCCAACAATACGTCGAAGCCGTCACGGGTTCTATCTTCAAGGTCAGAATCCTCTTGGCTAGCACATTTCCTCTCTACAGCCTCCGCCTTGATGACGGTGTGCGCCTCCTCATCAATTACGACGGTCAACAACCCGCGTGGTACACAGACCTTTCCGCCAGGGAAATCGAACTATCTTGGGCCAGAGGACAGCCAGCTGAGCACACCTTTGCACGCGTCTCTCGCTACTGCAACGACTCTCAGCGATGGACCACAGGCGAGACCACCTTCGGCGCCCTGCGAACAAGTGGGCTGCCTCTCTTTGCTCCCTTGACTTGGAAAGACTCGTCTAATCGCATGTACAGGCGACACGGCTCCTTCGATAGCCAAAGTAATAGATCTTGGCCAGATAAAGGTGACAATCCACCGCGTCTACAGGACCAGGAGGGCCGTACCCATTCATGCCCGGACAGACAGATCGGAAAAGCCAATCGTTGAGGTATCCGAGAAGACGCTGAAGGGCAAAGCTATTGCCAACACAGTCCGGTATGGTTCCTCCCCAATTGCCTTTCCATTCTCATGTGACCTCTCTGCAGCATAGCCAACGAAGTTCCTTCCACTGGACCACAACCCACAACCTGGGACACCGAATCAATGGACGGAGTGGAGGGTGAGCCGTTAATATTCAACATTCTATACCGTTCGAAACGTGAGCGTGACGCTCCAAGTACTGCTCTGGCATGCGCTAAATCACCACCGGTCTAGATGCTCTCCAGATGCTAGGATGCATCCCTCGAACCCCCTCTCCCGACCCCGATACCGTCGTGGTCATTGGCGATGCTACAAGCCGCGAGCAGAAAGTACGAGAGCTGCGAGTCCGTGATTTCCCCTCGAATTAAACCACCGCAAATCAAGCTGACCTGCCAACAGGCGCAACTGGCACTCCTAGAAGGCGCCGGAAGTGTCAAAGCCGAAGGCGCAAGCTCACGGGCAACAGTGAAGCGCGAATTGGAAAATGCAGAGAATGCAGGCGCCAGAAAACGGTCTCGACACTCTGGTCCAATCGAGACGATCGACCTTACAGACGACTAGGCTGACAGTCACTCGCTCGGGAGCTCCGGCGTCCTCATATTGGACCGTCCTTCTGTCTGGTACCAAAAATGTGAACGTCCTACGCCCAAGGTGCTTCATTACTGTCCTGCTGCTCACGGCGTTGAGGCCTCAGTACATTGATCTACTATTCCAAGATACCCACCATGATTTTATTTTCACAGGCCTTATACTTTCACAGCGAAACATAATGATCAATGTCAGATATCTTTGGCTTCGGCCCATCCTGTAACAGAATGTCGCAAATACAGGCCACGTGAAAAAGTCAATAGACCGAGTCACACGGGCGTGTTTCCGGGAATAGTACTCCTGGTGCAGACGCCTGACCTCTCTGTTTCACCAAATCTTGCGCGTATTTACCCGTGATGGTTATACGGTCGATATTGACTTGGGGGAACTCGGTATTTTCTTCTAGGCAAAATCCCCTCCATAGCTACCCTCTCCAAGCATAGTCACTTGCACATCACGACCAACGTCAACGCAACAGACAGGAACTTCGGTGATCGCCCAAATGGCATCCTAGTGCTAACGGTGTAATGCCTGCAAAGTACACAGATCCCTGAGCTCCTATATGCCGATCCATGAAACAAAAGCTCATTGCCAATAGAGCATGGAATGTATGCTACACGACTCCGTTGCCCGCAAACAATATACTCCAACGGATAGCCGCCATCAATGGCACATGGCCCGTTCCTTCCCACCGCCTATAGTCGTGTCAAGCTCCGAACGTCTAGCCTCCTCTATTTCGCCATTACATCAACATATCCTCTCCCTTTCTTCCCCTTCCTGACCGTTCCTCCCTTCCTAGCCTGAGGCGCTCCAATCAGATCATCAATACTGCTCGCGCCACTCATTCCCGTTGCTGGTCTCGATGGGGGAGCGGAGGGTGGTCCCGACGGTGGACCTGTAGCCGAGAGCATCGGTGCCGTGATCGGTTCCATTAGTGCTCCCTCTATTGAAGTTGGGGCGTTCACGGCCGGTGACGGACTTCGCGACGGATACTGAGATGCAGGGTTAGAGGATGGTGGATTCGAAATCATCGCCCGGGTAACATTGATAGGCGGCGTAGCTATCGTTGTTGGGAGTGGGGGCACAGGCGGAGGTGCAGTACTACTAGATCGCGGAGGTTCAGCTGCACTGACTGCTCTCGAAGGTGGACCTTTGGGCGGTGGTGGTGCAGGGGTAGCTGCGGCGGTCGCATCAGGGTCCTTCTTGTTAACCCATCTTTTCTTTTCGGAATCATAGTAGAAGGAGTTTTGTTCGCCGAGTTTAGCTCTAATAGGTGCATTAGGCGTGCCATGGGCGTCAGCAGCATCGCCCTCTTTCTTGCTGCCGAGCCAGCCACCGAACCATCCAGACCTCTTGGAGTTGAGCTTGGGCACCTTGTCTTTTTGCGCTGTTTCATGGTTAGCGAAATATATTCGAAGACGAAGGTGTGGTGACACATACCATCTGCTTCAGCGGCTCTTCTGAAGACCTCGTCAGCCTCTCGATCTTTTCGCGCCTTCTCTTCCCTTCGGAGGGCAGCTGCCCGAGCCTCGAAGTCATCGTCGTCGTCGTCCATGAATTGATTTTTCTTAGGCTTCTCTTCGACCGGGGATTCTCCAGCTTGTAGAACATGAGGGTCGAACCCTGGCGGATCGTAGCTGTTCATAGGCGGTGGCTGATAATTGTTTGGGGGAGGTGGCTCGTAAGCGTATGAGCGAGAGTCATAAGTCGTCGAAGATGGCTGATAATCCTCGGCCAATCCAGATTGGAGTAGGGGCTGATTCTGTTCGTGGAATGGCTCCTGCTTTAGGGGTGGGGTCCGCTGGTAAGATTCTTGCTGGTAGAGAGATGATGACGGATCCTCGGGTGGAGCGACAGGCATGTACTCAGGCTGTGAAGGCGGTGTTGGCAGATAGCTTTCAGTACGCGCAGGATAGCTTGATGGCTGAGATGTTGGCTTGAAGGACTCGGGGTAAGAGCCATTTGATGACACAGGTCTAGACACGTATTGCTGTGGGGCAAACGCTGGTCGAAGAGAGTCTTTCTGTGCCTGTGTTGATCTTTGAGAATCCTGCGAAGAATTACCAGGCTGTTCTAGAGAAGACCGAGGGGTATACAGCCCAGCTGGGGCATATCGAGAGTTCGCAAGATTGCCCGTGGGGGCTTGTTGGCTCACTCCAATTCCTGGTGCATAAGAGCTGTACATGTCGCTTGAAGAAGGAGTCCGACTGAGGCTAGGCGAATCGCCAGCAACTCTAGCGAATGGCCCCAATTCTTGCTCGACTGCTTTGCCAGACGCAGTGGATACAGCATCGCTTTCGTCCCCAGCCACGTACTGATTGAACTTGGCCCATATAGAACCTGAAACTTTATCGATGCTGGGTTTAGATATCCATGATCCAGAACTATCTCGTGGTGCTTGGCGTAGCCTATCCACTAGGTCTTCCAGAGCTCCAAACAAGAGATTATGGTAGTAGGGTGATCGCTTGGTAGTCGAATTCAGAGCGCTCGTAATCATCTCACAATACTGTTGCGCTTCTGATTTGTATCCATACTCAGCTAGAATCATTGCATGATACAGCTTGTATGCCTGTAGGTGCGGTGATATTGTTGCGACAGAAGACGATGCAAGCACAGTATGGGTAAAGTCATAGATTTCTGTAAGGAGTACGCAGTCCAAGTCTCTGCCATAGTCGAAGGGCTGCTGCATATGGTCGGCCCCAAGAAGAGCCACACTCACTTGGGAATCGTCAGGTCCGCCGAAGAGTCCAGACGACTTAGCATAAATGTAACAGATATGCGCTGCTTCGACCCTACCATAACCGGCAAGTAGTTGTCCAAGTGACACCAAAGCTCTTCCATCATCAACGCTACGATTGCTCAGGATCAATGTTAA